>OU343065.1:5382392-5608119 GCA_910593695.2 Ocypus olens
TTCTTATTAAAAAAATTGAAATTTCATTTAATAAATAAAATAAATTTAATTTTCGCAATGATCCTAATAGCTTGCACCTAAGTGCGAAACATGGTTTTGGCATGCATTTGATCAACTAAACACGATTTTAATCAAATAAATTCGACTTTATGCATTGGTATTGAAAAAATTGAAATTTCATTTAATAAATAAATTAAATTTAATTTTTGCAATGATCCTAATGGCTTGCACCTAAGTGCGACACATGTTTTCGCCATGCATTTGATCATTTAAACACGATTTTAATCAAATAAATTTGACTTTATGCATAGCTATTGAAAAAATTGAAATTTCATTTAATAAATAAAATAAATTTAATTTTCGCAATGATCCTAATAGCTTGCACCTAAGTGCGATACATGTTTTCGGCATGCATTTGATCATTTAAACACGATTTTAATCAAATAAATTCGACTTTATGCATAGCTATTGAAAAAATTGAAATTTCATTTTCATTTTCATTCATAAATAAATTAAATTTAATTTTTGCAATGATCCTAATGGCTTGCACCTAAGTGCGACACATGTGTTCGCCATGCATTTGATCATTTAAACACGATTTTAATCAAATAAATTTGACTTTATGCATAGCTATTGAAAAAATTGAAATTTCATTTAATAAATAAAATAAATTTAATTTTCGCAATGATCCTAACAGCTTGCACCAAAGTGCGACACATGTTTTCGGCATGCATTTGATCATTTAAACACGATTTTAATCAAATAAATTCGACTTTATGCATTGCTATTGAAAAAATTGAAATTTCATTTAATAAATAAAATAAATTTAATTTTCGCAATTATCCTAACAGCTTGCACCAAAGTGCGACACATGTTTTCGGCATGCATTTGATCATTTAAACACGATTTTAATCAAATAAATTCGACTTTATGCATAGCTATTGAAAAAATTTAAATTTCATTTAATAAATAAAATAAATTTAATTTTCGCAATGATCCTAACAGCTTGCACCAAAGTGCGACACATGTTTTCGGCATGCATTTGATCATTTAAACACGATTTTAATCAAATAAATTCGACTTTATGCATTGCTATTGAAAAAATTGAAATTTCATTTAATAAATAAAATAAATTTAATTTTCGCAATGATCCTAATAGCTTGCACCTAAGTGCGACACATGTTTTCGCCATGCATTTGATCATTTAAACACGATTTTAATCAAATAAATTCGACTTTATGCATAGCTATTGAAAAAATTGAAATTTCATTTAATAAATAAAATAAATTTAATTTTCGCAATGATCCTAATAGCTTGCACCTAAGTGCGATACATGTTTTCGGCATGCATTTGATCATTTAAACACGATTTTAATCAAATAAATTCGACTTTATGCATTGCTATTGAAAAAATTGAAATTTCATTTCATAAATAAATTAAATTTAATTTTTGCAATGATCCTAATGGCTTGCACCTAAGTGCGACACATGTGTTCGCCATGCATTTGATCATTTAAACACGATTTTAATCAAATAAATTCGACTTTATGCATAGCTATTGAAAAAATTGAAATTTCATTTAATAAATAAAATAAATTTAATTTTCGCAATGATCCTAACAGCTTGCACCAAAGTGCGACACATGTTTTCGGCATGCATTTGATCATTTAAACACGATTTTAATCAAATAAATTCGACTTTATGCATTGCTATTGAAAAAATTGAAATTTCATTTCATAAATAAATTAAATTTAATTTTTGCAATGATCCTAATGGCTTGCACCTAAGTGCGACACATGTTTTCGCCATGCATTTGATCATTTAAACACGATTTTAATCAAATAAATTCGACTTTATGCATAGCTATTGAAAAAATTGAAATTTCATTTAATAAATAAAATAAATTTAATTTTCGCAATGATCCTAATAGCTTGCACCTAAGTGCGATACATGTTTTCGGCATGCATTTGATCATTTAAACACGATTTTAATCAAATAAATTCGACTTTATGCATAGCCATTGAAAAAATTGAAATTTCATTTAATAAATAAAATAAATTTAATTTTCGCAATGATCCTAATAGCTTGCACCTAAGTGCGATACATGTTTTCGCCATGCATTTGATCATTTAAACACGATTTTAATCAAATAAATTCGACTTTATGCATAGCCATTGAAAAAATTGAAATTTCATTTAATAAATAAAATAAATTTAATTTTCGCAATGATCCTAATAGCTTGCACCTAAGTGCGATACATGTTTTCGCCATGCATTTGATCATTTAAACACGATTTTAATCAAATAAATTCGACTTTATGCATTGCTATTGAAAAAATTGAAATTTCATTTCATAAATAAATTAAATTTAATTTTTGCAATGATCCTAATGGCTTGCACCTAAGTGCGACACATGTTTTCGCCATGCATTTGATCATTTAAACACGATTTTAATCAAATAAATTCGACTTTATGCATAGCTATTGAAAAAATTGAAATTTCATTTAATAAATAAAATAAATTTAATTTTCGCAGTGATCCTAATAGCTTGCACCTAAGTGCGATACATGTTTTCGCCATGCATTTGATCATTTAAACACGATTTTAATCAAATAAATTCGACTTTATGCATAGCCATTGAAAAAATTGAAATTTCATTTAATAAATAAAATAAATTTAATTTTCGCAATGATCCTAATAGCTTGCACCTAAGTGCGATACATGTTTTCGCCATGCATTTGATCATTTAAACACGATTTTAATCAAATAAATTCGACTTTATGCATAGCCATTGAAAAAATTGAAATTTCATTTAATAAATAAAATAAATTTAATTTTCGCAATGATCCTAATAGCTTGCACCTAAGTGCGATACATGTTTTCGGCATGCATTTGATCATTTAAACACGATTTTAATCAAATAAATTCGACTTTATGCATTGCTATTGAAAAAATTGAAATTTCATTTCATAAATAAATTAAATTTAATTTTTGCAATGATCCTAATGGCTTGCACCTAAGTGCGACACATGTTTTCGCCATGCATTCGATCATTTAAACACGATTTTAATCAAATAAATTCGACTTTATGCATAGCTATTGAAAAAATTGAAATTTCATTTAATAAATAAAATAAATTTAATTTTCGCAATGATCCTAATAGCTTGCACCTAAGTGCGATACATGTTTTCGGCATGCATTTGATCATTTAAACACGATTTTAATCAAATAAATTCGACTTTATGCATAGCTATTGAAAAAATTGAAATTTCATTTCATAAATAAATTAATTTTAATTTTTGCAATGATCCTAATGGCTTGCACCTAAGTGAGACACATGTTTTCGCCATGCATTTGATCATTTAAACACGATTTTAATCAAATAAATTCGACTTTATGCATAGCTATTGAAAAAATTGAAATTTCATTTAATAAATAAAATAAATTTAATTTTCGCAATGATCCTAATAGCTTGCACCTAAGTGCGATACATGTTTTCGGCATGCATTTGATCATTTAAACACGATTTTAATCAAATAAATTCGACTTTATGCATAGCTATTGAAAAAATTGAAATTTCATTTTCATTTTCATTCATAAATAAATTAAATTTAATTTTTGCAATGATCCTAATGGCTTGCACCTAAGTGCGACACATGTGTTCGCCATGCATTTGATCATTTAAACACGATTTTAATCAAATAAATTTGACTTTATGCATAGCTATTGAAAAAATTGAAATTTCATTTAATAAATAAAATAAATTTAATTTTCGCAATGATCCTAACAGCTTGCACCAAAGTGCGACACATGTTTTCGGCATGCATTTGATCATTTAAACACGATTTTAATCAAATAAATTCGACTTTATGCATAGCTATTGAAAAAATTGAAATTTCATTTGATAAATAAAATAAATTTAATTTTCGCAATGATCCTAACAGCTTGCACCAAAGTGCGACACATGTTTTCGGCATGCATTTGATCATTTAAACACGATTTTAATCAAATAAATTCGACTTTATGCATTGCTATTGAAAAAATTGAAATTTCATTTAATAAATAAATTAAATTTAATTTTTGCAATGATCCTAATGGCTTGCACCTAAGTGCGACACATGTTTTCGCCATGCATTTGATCATTTAAACACGATTTTAATCAAATAAATTCGACTTTATGCATAGCTATTGAAAAAATTGAAATTTCATTTAATAAATAAAATAAATTTAATTTTCGCAATGATCCTAATAGCTTGCACCTAAGTGCGATACATGTTTTCGGCATGCATTTGATCATTTAAACACGATTTTAATCAAATAAATTCGACTTTATGCATAGCCATTGAAAAAATTGAAATTTCATTTAATAAATAAAATAAATTTAATTTTCGCAATGATCCTAATAGCTTGCACCTAAGTGCGATACATGTTTTCGCCATGCATTTGATCATTTAAACACGATTTTAATCAAATAAATTCGACTTTATGCATAGCCATTGAAAAAATTGAAATTTCATTTAATAAATAAAATAAATTTAATTTTCGCAATGATCCTAATAGCTTGCACCTAAGTGCGATACATGTTTTCGCCATGCATTTGATCATTTAAACACGATTTTAATCAAATAAATTCGACTTTATGCATAGCCATTGAAAAAATTGAAATTTCATTTAATAAATAAAATAAATTTAATTTTCGCAATGATCCTAATAGCTTGCACCTAAGTGCGATACATGTTTTCGGCATGCATTTGATCATTTAAACACGATTTTAATCAAATAAATTCGACTTTATGCATAGCTATTGAAAAAATTGAAATTTCATTTCATAAATAAATTAAATTTAATTTTTGCAATGATCCTAATGGCTTGCACCTAAGTGCGACACATGTTTTCGCCATGCATTTGATCATTTAAACACGATTTTAATCAAATAAATTCGACTTTATGCATAGCTATTGAAAAAATTGAAATTTCATTTAATAAATAAAATAAATTTAATTTTCGCAATGATCCTAATAGCTTGCACCTAAGTGCGATACATGTTTTCGGCATGCATTTGATCATTTAAACACGATTTTAATCAAATAAATTCGACTTTATGCATAGCTATTGAAAAAATTGAAATTTCATTTCATAAATAAATTAATTTTAATTTTTGCAATGATCCTAATGGCTTGCACCTAAGTGAGACACATGTTTTCGCCATGCATTTGATCATTTAAACACGATTTTAATCAAATAAATTCGACTTTATGCATAGCTATTGAAAAAATTGAAATTTCATTTAATAAATAAAATAAATTTAATTTTCGCAATGATCCTAATAGCTTGCACCTAAGTGCGATACATGTTTTCGGCATGCATTTGATCATTTAAACACGATTTTAATCAAATAAATTCGACTTTATGCATAGCTATTGAAAAAATTGAAATTTCATTTTCATTTTCATTCATAAATAAATTAAATTTAATTTTTGCAATGATCCTAATGGCTTGCACCTAAGTGCGACACATGTGTTCGCCATGCATTTGATCATTTAAACACGATTTTAATCAAATAAATTTGACTTTATGCATAGCTATTGAAAAAATTGAAATTTCATTTAATAAATAAAATAAATTTAATTTTCGCAATGATCCTAACAGCTTGCACCAAAGTGCGACACATGTTTTCGGCATGCATTTGATCATTTAAACACGATTTTAATCAAATAAATTCGACTTTATGCATAGCTATTGAAAAAATTGAAATTTCATTTGATAAATAAAATAAATTTAATTTTCGCAATGATCCTAACAGCTTGCACCAAAGTGCGACACATGTTTTCGGCATGCATTTGATCATTTAAACACGATTTTAATCAAATAAATTCGACTTTATGCATTGCTATTGAAAAAATTGAAATTTCATTTAATAAATAAAATAAATTTAATTTTCGCAATGATCCTAATAGCTTGCACCTAAGTGCGACACATGTTTTCGGCATGCATTTGATCATTTAAACACGATTTTAATCAAATAAATTTGACTTTATGCATTGCTATTGAAAAAATTGAAATTTCATTTAATAAATAAAATAAATTTAATTTTCGCAATGATCCTAATAGCTTGCACTTAAGTGCGACACATGTTTTTGGCATGCATTTGATCAATTAAACACGTTTTAATTCAAATTAGTTCGACTTTATGCATTGCTATTGAAAAAAATGAAACTTTATTTAATTAATAAAATAAATTTAATTTTTGCAATGATCCTAATAGCTTGCACCTAAGTGCGACACATGTTTTCGCCATGCATTTGATCATTTAAACACGATTTTAATCAAATAAATTCGACTTTATGCATTGCTATTGAAAAAATTGAAATTTCATTTAATAAATAAAATAAATTTAATTTTCGCAATGATCCTAATAGCATGCACCTAAGTGCGACACATGTTTTCGGCATGCATTTGATCAATTAAACACGTTTTCATTCAAATTAATTCGACTTTATGCATTGCTATTGAAAAAAATGAAACTTCATTTAATTAATAAAATAAATTTAAATTTTGCAATGATCCTAATAGCTTGCACCTATGTGCGACACATGTTTTCGGCATGCATTTGATCATTTAAACACGATTTTAATCAAATAAATTCGACTTTATGCATTGCTATTGAAAAAATTGAAATTTCATTTAATAAATAAAATAAATTTAATTTTCGCAATGATCCTAATAGCTTGCACCTATGTGCGACACATGTTTTCGGCATGCATTTGATCATTTAAACACGATTTTAATCAAATAAATTCGACTTTATGCATTGCTATTGAAAAAATTGAATTTTCATTTAATAAATAAAATAAATTTAATTTTCGCAATGATCCTAATAGCTAGCACCTAAGTGCGACACATGTTTTAGCCATGCTTTTGATCATATAAACATGATTTAAATCAAATAAATTCGACTTTATGCATTGTTTTTTTTTTTAAATAAAAATTTCATTTAATAAATAAAATAAATTTAATTTTCGCAATGATCCCAATAGCTTGCACCTAAGTGCGACACATGTTTTAGGCATGCTTTTGGTCATATAAACACGATTTCAATCAAATAAATTCGACTTTATGCATTGTTATTGAAAAAATTGAAATTTCATTTAATAAATAAAATAAAATTAATTTTAGCAATGATCCTAATAACTTGCACCTAAGTGCGACACAGGTTTTCGCCATGCATTTGAACATATAAACTTGATTTCTATCAATTAAATTCGACTTTATGCATTCTTATTAAAAAAATTGAAATTTCATTTAATAAATAAAATAAATTTAATTTTTGCAATGATCCTAATAGCTTGCACCTATGTGCGACACATGTTTTCAACATGCATTTGATCATTTAAAAGCGATGTTAATGAAATAAAATCGACTTCATGCATTGCTATTGAAAAAATTGAAATTTCATTTAATAAATAAAATAAATTTAATTTTCGCAATGATCCCAATAGCTTGCACCTAAGTGCAACACATGTATTAGGCAATCTTTTGGTCATATAAACTTGATTTCAATCAAATAAATTCGACTTTGTTCAATGTTTTTTAAAAAATTTAAATTTCATTTCATAAATAAATTAAATTTAATTTTTGCAATGATCCTAATGGCTTGCACCTAAGTGCGACACATGTTTTCGCCATGCATATCATCATTTAAACACGATTTTAATCAAATAAATTCGACTTCATGCATTGCTATTGAAAAAATTGAAATTTCATTTAATAAATAAAATAAATTTAATTTTCGCAATGATCCTAATAGCTTGCACCTAAGTGCGACACATGTTTTCGGCATGCATTTGATCATTTAAACACGATTTTAATCAAATAAATTCGACTTTATGCAATACTATTAAAAAAAATGAAACTTCATTTAATAAATAAAATAAATTTAATTTTTGCAATGATCCTAATAGCTTGCACTTAAGTGCGACACATGTTTTCGCCATGCATTTGATCATTTAAACACGATTTTAATCAAATAAATTCGACTTTATGCATTGCTATTGAAAAAATTGAAATTTCATTTAATAAATAAAATAAATTTAATTTTCGCAATGATCCTAATAGCTTGCACCTAAGTGCGACACATGTTTTCGGCATGCATTTGATCATTTAAACACGATTTTAATCAAATAAATTCGACTTTATGCATTGCTATTGAAAAAATTGAAATTTCATTTAATAAATAAAATAAATTTAATTTTCGCAATGATCCTAATAGCTTGCACCTAAGTGCGACACATGTTTTAGGCATGCTTTTGGTCATATAAACACGATTTCAATCAAATAAATTCGACTTTATGCATTGTTATTGAAAAAATTGAAATTTCATTTAATAAATAAAATAAATTTAATTTTAGCAAAGATTCTAATAACTTGCACCTAAGTGCGACACAGGTTTTCGCCATGCATTTGAACATATAAACTTGATTTCTATCAATTAAATTCGACTTTATGCATTCTTATTAAAAAAATTGAAATTTCATTTAATAAATAAAATAAATTTAATTTTTGCAATGATCCTAATAGCTTGCACCTATGTGCGACACATGTTTTCGGCATGCATTTGATCATTTAAAAGCGATGTTAATGAAATAAAATCGACTTCATGCATTGCTATTGAAAAAATTGAAATTTCATTTAATAAATAAAATAAATTTAATTTTCGCAATGATCCTAATAGCTTGCACCTAAGTGCGACACATGTTTTAGGCATGCTTTTGGTCATATAAACACGATTTCAATCAAATAAATTCGACTTTATGCATTGTTATTGAAAAAATTGAAATTTCATTTAATAAATAAAATAAATTTAATTTTAGCAATGATCCTAATAACTTGCACCTAAGTGCGACACAGGTTTTCGCCATGCATTTGTACATATAAACTTGATTTCTATCAATTAAATTCGACTTTATGCATTGTTATTAAAAAAATTGAAATTTCATTTAATAAATAAAATAAATTTAATTTTTGCAATGATCCTAATAGCTTGCACCTAAGTGCGACACATGTTTTCGGCATGCATTTAATCATTTAAAAGCGATGTTAATGAAATAAAATCGACTTCATGCATTGCCATTGAAAAAATTGAAATTTCATTTAATAAATAAAATAAATTTAATTATCGCAATGATCCTAATAGCTTGCACCTAAGTGCGACACATGTTTTCGGCATGCATTTGATCATTTAAACACGATTTTAATCAAATAAATTCGACTTTATGCATTGCTATTGAAAAAATTGAAATTTCATTTAATAAATAAAATAAATTTAATTTTCGCAATGATCCTAATACCTTGCACCTAAGTGCGACACATGTTTTCGGCATGCATTTGATCATTTAAACACGATTTTAATCAAATAAATTCGACTTTATGCATTGCTATTGAAAAACTTGAAATTTCATTTAATAAATAAAATAAATTTAATTTTCGCAATGATCCTAATAGCTTGCACCTAAGTGCGACACATGTTTTAGGCATGCATTTGATCATTTAAAAGCGATGTTAATGAAATAAAATCGACTTCATGCATTGCCATTGAAAAAATTGAAATTTCATTTAATAAATAAAATAAATTTAATTTTTGCAATGATCCTAACAGCTTGCACCTAAGTGCGACACATGTTTTTAGCATGCATTTGATAATATAAACACGATTTCAATCAAATTAATTCAGCGTTATGCATTGTTATTGAAAAAATTGAAATTTCATTTAATAAATAAAATAAATTTAATTTTTGCAATGATCCTAGTAGCTTGCACCTAAGTGCGACACATGTTTTTGGCATGCATTTGATAATATAAACCCGATTTCAATCAAATTAATTCGACTTTATGCATTGTTATTGAAAAAATTGAAATTTCATTTAATAAATAAAATAAATTTAATTTTCGCAATGATCCTAATAGCTTGCACCTAAGTGCGACACATGTTTTAGGCATGCATTTGATCATTTAAAAGCGATGTTAATGAAATAAAATCGACTTCATGCATTGCCATTGAAAAAATTGAAATTTCATTTAATAAATAAAATAAATTTAATTTTCGCAATGATCCTAATAGCTTGCACCTAAGTGTGACACACGTTTTAGGCATGCTTTTGGTCATATAAACACGATTTCAAGCAAATAAATTCGACTTTATGCATTGTTATTGAAAAAATTGAAATTTCATTTAATAAATAAAATAAATTTAATTTTCGCAATGATCCTAATAGCTTGCACCTAAGTGCGACACATGTTTTAGGCATGCATTTGATCATTTAAAAGCGATGTTAATGAAATAAAATCGACTTCATGCATTGCCATTGAAAAAATTGAAATTTCATTTAATAAATAAAATAAATTTAATTTTCGCAATGATCCTAATAGCTTGCACCTAAGTGTGACACACGTTTTAGGCATGCTTTTGGTCATATAAACACGATTTCAAGCAAATAAATTCGACTTTATGCATTGTTATTGAAAAAATTGAAATTTTATTTAATAAATGAAATAAATTTAATTTTCGCAATGATCCTTATAGCTTGCACCTAAGTGCGACCCATATTTTCGGAATGCATTTGATCATTTAAACACGATTTTAATCAAATAAATTCGACTTTATGCATTGCTATTGAAAAACTTGAAATTTCATTTAATAAATAAAATAAATTTAATTTTCGCAATGATCCTAATAGCTTGCACCTAAGTGCGACACATGTTTTAGGCATGCTTTTGGTCATATAAACACGATTTCAATCAATTAAATTCGACTTTATGCATTGTTATTGAAAAAATTGAAATTTCATTTAATAAATAAAATAAATTTAATTTTAGCAATGATCCTAATAACTTGCACCTAAGTGCGACACAGGTTTTCGCCATGCATTTGAACATATAAACTTGATTTCTATCAATTAAATTCGACTTTATGCATTCTTATTAAAAAAATTGAAATTTCATTTAATAAATAAAATAAATTTAATTTTTGCAATGATCCTAATAGCTTGCACCTATGTGCGACACATGTTTTCGGCATGAATTTGATCATTTAAAAGCGATGTTAATGAAATAAAATCGACTTCATGCATTGCTATTGAAAAAATTGAAATTTCAATTAATAAATAAAATAAATTTAATTTTCGCAATGATCCTAATAGCTTGCACCTAAGTGCGACACATGTTTTAGGCATGCTTTTGGTCATATAAACACGATTTCAATCAAATAAATTCGACTTTATGCATTGTTATTGAAAAAATTGAAATTTCATTTAATAAATAAAATAAATTTAATTTTCGCAATGATCCTAATAGCTTGCACCTAAGTGCGACACATGTTTTCGGCATGCATTTGATCATTTAAACACGATTTTAATCAAATAAATTCGACTTTATGCATTGCTATTGAAAAAAATGAAACTTCATTTAATAAATAAAATAAATTTAATTTTCGCAATGATCCTAATAGCTTGCACCTGAGTGCGACACATATTTTCGGCATGCATTTGATCATATAAACACGATTTAAATCAACTTTATTCGACTTTATGCATTGTTATTGAAAAAATTGAAATTTCATTCAATAAATAAAATTAATTTAATTTTTGCAATTATCCTAATAGCTTGCACCTAAGTGCGACACATGTTTTCGGCATGCATTTGATCATATAAACACGATTTAAATTAAATAAATTCGACTTTATTCATTGTAATTAAAAAAATTGAAATTTCATTTAATAAATAAAATAAATTTAATTTTTGCAATGATCCTAACAGCTTGCACCTATGTTCGGCTCATGGTTTAGGCATGCATTTTATCATTTAAACACGATTTCAATCAGATAAATTTAACTTTATGCATTGTTATTGAAAAAAATTGAAGTTCCACTTAATAAATAAAATTAATTTAATTTTTGCAATGATCCTAATAGCTTGCACCTAAGTGCGACACATGTTTTCGGCATTCATTAGATCATATAAACATGATTTTAATCAAATTAATTCGACTTTATGCATTGTTATTGAAAAAATTGAAATTTCATTTAATAAATAAAACAAATTTAATTTTTGCAATTATCCTAATAGCTTGCACCTAAGTGCGACATTGGTTTTAGGCATGCTTTTGGTCATATAAAAACGATTACAATCAAATAAATTCGACTTTATTTATTGTTATTGAAAAAATTGAAATTGCATTTAATAAATAAAATAAATTTAATTTTTGCAATGATCCTTACAGCTTGCACCTAAGTGCGACACATGTTTTTGGCATGCATTTGATCATATAAACACGATTTCAATTAAATAAATTCGACTTAATGCATTGTTATTGAAAAAATTGAAATTTCATTTAATAAATAAAATAAATTTAATTTTTGCAATGATCCTAACAACTTGCACCTAAGTGCGACACATGTTTTCGGCATGCATTTGATCATATAAACACGATTTCAATTAAATAAATCCGACTTAATGCATTGTTATTGAAAAAATTGAAATTTCATTTAATAAATGAAATAAATTTAATTTTTGCAATGATCCTAACAGCTTGCACCTAAGTGCGACACATGTTTTCGGCATTCATTTGATCTTATAAATACGATTTTAATCAAATTATTCGACTTTATGCATTGTTATTGTAAAAATTGAAATTTCATTTAATAAATAAAATAAATTTAATTTTTGCAATGATCCTAATAGCTTGCACCTAAGTGCGACACATGTTTTAGGCATGCATTTGATCATTTAAACTTGATTTCAATCAAATTAATTCGACTTTATGAATTGTTGTTGAAAGAATTGAAATTTCATTTAATAAATAAAATAAATTTAATTTTTGCAATGATCCTAACAGCTTGCATCTAAGTGCGACACATGTTTTCGGCATGCATTTGATCATAAAACACGATTTTAATTAAATATATCCGACTTTATGCATTGTTATTGAAAAAATTGAAATTTCATTTTATAAATAAAATAAATTTAATTTTTGCAATGATCCTAATAGCTTGCACCTAAGTGCGACACATGTTTTTGGCATGCATTTGATCATTTAAACTTGATTTCAATCAAATTAATTCGACTTTATGCATTGTTGTTGAAAGAATTGAAATTTCATTTAATAAATAAAATAAATTTAATTTTTGCAATGATCCTAATAGCTTGCACCTACGTGTGACACATGTTTTCAGCATGCAACTGATCATATAAACACGATTTCAATTAAATATATCCGACTTTATGCATTGTTATTGAAAAAATTGAAATTTCATTTAATAAATAAAATAAATTTTATTTTTGCAATGATCCAAACAGCTTGCACCTAAGTGCGACACATGTTTTCGGCATGCATTTGATTATTTAAACTTGATTTCAATTAAATAAATTCGACTTTATGCATTGTTATTGAAAAAATTGAAATTTCATTTAATAAATAAAATAAATTTAATTTTTGCAATGATACTAATAGCTTGCACCTACGTGTGACACATGTTTTCAGCATGCATCTGATCAGTTAAACTTGATTTCAATCAAATAAATTCGACTTTATGCATTGTTTTTGAAAAAATTGAAATTTCATTTAATAAATAAAATAAATTTTATTTTTGCAATGATCCAAACAGCTTGCAACTGAGTGCGACACATGTTTTAGGCATGCATTTGATTATATAAACTTGATTTCAATCAAATAAATTCGACGTAATGCATTGTTATTGGGAAAATTGTAATTTCATTTAATAAATAAAATATATTTAATTTTTGCAATGATCCTAACAGCTTGCACCTAAGTGCGACACATGTATTCGGCATGCATTTGATCATATAAACACGATTTCAATCAAATTAATTCGATTTTATGCATTGTTATTGAAAAAATTGAAATTTCATTTAATAAATAAAATAAATTTTATTTATGCAATGATCCTAATAGCTTGCACCTAAGTGCGACCCATGTTTTCGGCATGCATTTGATCATTTAAACTTGATTTCAATCAAATATATTCGACATTGTTATTGAGAAAATTGAAATTACATTTAATTTTTTTTTTTTTTTTGGCGTCGACTGCGAGGTCATCTGCCACCACCGTTTGTGTTAATATCTCATATATCAGAATTATATCAATTGTTATAATTATATTATATTATCTAAATGTTTAATTTGTTCTTTTTTAAAAAGTTTACTATTTCCAGGTTAACTCTTGAATCATTATGAGCCAGCAGATGTGTAATATTTAGTGGCATTTGTATACCAAAATTCTTTACATTTACATTTAATAAATAAAATAAATTTAATTTTTGCAATGATCCTAATAGCTTGCACCTAAGTGTGACACATGTTTTCGGCATGCATTTGATCATTTAAACTTGATTTCAATCAAATAAATTCGACTTTATGCATTGTTATTGAAAAAATTGAAATTTCATTTAATAAATAAAATAAATTTAATTTTTGCAATGATCCTAATAGCTTGCACCTACGTGTGACACATGTTTTCAGCATGCATCTGATCAGTTAAACTTGATTTCAATCAAATAAATTCGACTTTATGCATTGTTTTTGAAAAAATTGAAATTTCATTTAATAAATAAAATAAATTTTATTTTTGCAATGATCCAAACAGCTTGCACCTAAGTGCGACACATGTATTCGGCATGCATTTGATCATATAAACACGATTTCAATAAAATTAATTCGACTTTATGCATTGTTATTGAAACTATTGAAATTTCATTTAATAAATAAAATAAATTTTATTTTTGGAATGATCCAAACAGCTTGCACCTAAGTGCGACACATGTTTTCGGCATGCATTTGATTATTTAAACTTGATTTCAATCAAATAAATTCGACTTTATGCATTGTTATTGAGAAAATTGTAATTTCATTTAATAAATAAAATAAATTTAATTTTTGCAAGGATCCTAATAGCTTGCACCTAAGTGTGACACATGTTTTCGGCATGCATCTGATGATTTAAACTTGATTTCAATCAAATAAATTCGACTTTATGCATTGTTTTTGAAAAAATTGAAATTTCATTTAATAAATAAAATAAATTTTATTTTTGCAATGATCCAAACAACTTGCCCCTAAGTGCGACACATGTTTTCGGAATGAATTTGATCATATAAACACGATTTCAATCAGATTAAATCGACTTTATGCATTGTTATTGAAAAAATTGAAATTTCATTTAATAAATAAAATATATTTAATTTTTGCAATGATCCTAACAGCTTGCACCTAAGTGCGACACATGTATTCGGCATGCATTTGATCATATAAACACGATTTCAAACAAATTAATTCGACTTTATTCATTGTTATTGAAAAAATTCAAATTTCATTTAATAAATAAAATAAATTTAATTTTTGCAATGATCCTAATAGCTTGCACCTAAGTGTGACACATGTTTTCGGCATGCATTTGATCATTTAAACTTGATTTCAATCAAATAAATTTTACTTTATGCATTGTTATTGAGAAAATTGAAATTACGTTTAATAAATAAAATAAATTTAATTTTTGCAATGATCCCAATAGCTTGCACCTAAGTGTGACACATGTTTTCGGCATGCATTTGATCATATAAACTTAATTTCAATCAAATAAATTCGACGTTATACATTGTTTTTGAAAAAATTGAAATTTCATTTAATAAATAAAATAAATTTTATTTTTGCAATGATCCAAACAGCTTGCACCTAAGTGCGACAAATGTTTTCGGCATGCATTTGATCATATAAACACGATTTCAATTAAATAAATTCGACTTTATGCATTGTTTTTGAAAAAATTGAAATTTCATTTAATAAATAAAATAAATTTTATTTTTGCAATGATCCAAACAGCTTGCACCTCAGTGCGACACATGTTTTCGGCATGCATCTGATCATTTAAACTTGATTTCTATCAAATAAATTCGACTTTATGCATTGTTATTGAAAAAATTGAAATTCCACTTAATTAATAAAATTAATTTAATTTTTGCAATGATCCTAATATCTTGCACCTAAGTGTGACACATGTTTTCGGCATGCATTTGATCATATAAACACGATTTCAATTAAATAAATTCGACTTTATGCATTGTTATTGAAAAAATTGAAATTCCATTTAATAAATAAAATTAATTTAATTTTTGCAATGATCCTAATAGCTTGCACCGAAGTGTGACACATGTTTTCGGCATGCATTTGATCATTTAAACTTGATATCAATTAAATAAATTCTACTTTATGCATTGTTATTGAAAAAATTAAAATTTCATTTAATAAATAAAATAAATTTAATTTTTGCAATGATCCTAATAGCTTGCACCTAAGTGTGACATATGTTTTCGGCATGCATTTGATCATTTAAACTTGATTTAAATCAAATAAATTCAACTTTATACATTGTTATACAAAAAATTGAAATTACATTTAATAAATAAAATAAATTTAATTTTTGCAATGATCCTAATAGCTTGCACCTAAGTGTGACACATGTTTTCGGCGTGCATTTGATCATATAAACTTGATTTCAATAAATAAATTCGACTTTATGCATTGTTATTGAGAAAATTGTAATTTCATTTAATAAATAAAATAAATTTAATTTTTGCAATAATCCTAATAGCTTGCGCCTAAGTGTGACACATGTTTTCGGCATGCATTTGATCATTTAAACTTGATTTCAGTCAAATAAATTCGACTTTATGCATTGTTTTTGAAAAAATTGAAATTTCATTTAATAAATAAAATAAGTTTTATTTTTGCAATGATCCAAACAGCTTGCACCTAAGTGCGACACATGTTTTCGGCATGCATTTGATCATATAAACACGATTTCAATCAAGTTAATTTGACTTTATGTATTGTTATTGAAAAAATTGAAATTTCATTTAATAAATAAAATATATTTAATTTTTGCAATGATCCTAACAGCTTGCACATAAGTGCGACACATGTATTCGGCATGCATTTGATCATATAAACACGATTTCAATCAAATTAATTCGATTTTATGCATTGTTATTGAGAAAAATTGAAATTTCATTTAATAAATAAAATAAATTTAATTTTTGCAATGATCCTAATAGCTTGCACCTAAGTGTGACACATGTTTTCGGCATGCATTTGATCATTTAAACTTGATTTCAATCAAATAAATTTGACTTTATGCATTGTTATATGGAAAATTGTAATTTCATTTAATAAATAATCCTAATAGCTTGCACCTAAGTGTGACACATGTTTTCGGCATGCATTTGATCATTTAAACTTGATTTCAATCAAATAAATTCGACGTTATGCATTGTATTTGAAAAAATTGAAATTTAATTTAATAAATAAAATAAATTTTATTTTTGCAATGATCCAAACAGCTTGCACCTAAGTGCGACACATGTTTTCGGCATGCATTTGATCATTTAAACTTGATTTCAATCAAATAAATTCGACTTTATGCATTGTTATTGGGAAAATTGTAATTTCATTTAATAAATAAAATAAATTTATTTTTTGCAATGATCCTAATAGCTTGCACCTAAGTGTGACACATGTTTTCGGCATGCATTTGATCATTTAAACTTGATTTCAATCAAATAAATTCGACTCTATGCATTGTTTTTGAAAAAATTGAAATTTCATTTAATAAATAAAATAAATTTAATTTTTGCAATGATCCTAACAGCTTGCACCTAAGTGCGACAAAGGTTTTCGGCAAGCATTTGATCATATAAACATGATTTCAATTAAATTATTTTGACTTTATGCATTGTTATTGAAAAAATTGAAATTTCATTTAATAAATAAAATAAATTTAATTTTTGCAATGATCCCAATAGCTTGCACCTAAGTGCGTCACATGTTTTCGGCATGCATTTGATCATATAAACATGATTTTAATCAAATAAATTCGACTTTATGCATAGTTATTGAAAAAATTGAAATTTCATTTAATAAATAAAATAAATTTAATTTTTGCAATGATCCTAATAGCTTGCACCTAAGTGTGACACATGTTTTCGGCATGCATTTGATCATATAAACACGATTTCAATCAAATATATCCGACTTTATGCAATGTTATTGAAAAAATAGAAATTTCATTTGATAAATAAAATAAATTTAATTTTTGCAATGATCCTAACAGCTTGCACCTAAGTGCGACACATGTTTTTGGCATGCATTTGATCATATAAACACGATTTTAATCAAATTAATTCGACTTTATGCATTGTTATTGAAAAAATTGAAATTTCATTTAATAAATAAAATAAATTTAATTTTTGCAATGATCCTAATAGCTTGCACCGAAGTGTGACACATGTTTTCGGCATGCATTTGATCATTTAAACTTGATATCAATTAAATAAATTCTACTTTATGCATTGTTATTGAAAAAATTAAAATTTCATTTAATAAATAAAATAAATTTAATTTTTGCAATGATCCTAATAGCTTGCACCTAAGTGTGACATATGTTTTCGGCATGCATTTGATCATTTAAACTTGATTTAAATCAAATAAATTCAACTTAATACATTGTTATACAAAAAAATGATATTTCATTTAATAAATAAAATAAATTTAATTTTTGCAATGATCCTTATAGCTTGCACCTAAGTGTGACACATGTTTTCGGCATGCATTTGATCATATAAACTTGATTTCAATAAATAAATTCGACTTTATGCATTGTTATTGAGAAAATTGTAATTTCATTTAATAAATAAAATAAATTTAATTTTTGCAATAATCCTAATAGCTTGCGCCTAAGTGTGACACATGTTTTCGGCATGCATTTGATCATTTAAACTTGATTTCAGTCAAATGAATTCGACTTTATGCATTGTTTTTGAAAAAATTGAAATTTCATTTAATAAATAAAATAAATTTTATTTTTGCAATGATCCAAACAGCTTGCACCTAAGTGCGACACATGTTTTCGGCATGCATTTGATCATATAAACACGATTTCAATCAAGTTAATTTGACTTTATGTATTGTTATTGAAAAAATTGAAATTTCATTTAATAAATAAAATATATTTAATTTTTGCAATGATCCTAACAGCTTGCACATAAGTGCGACACATGTATTCGGCATGCATTTGATCATATAAACACGATTTCAATCAAATTAATTCGATTTTATGCATTGTTATTGAGAAAAATTGAAATTTCATTTAATAAATAAAATAAATTTAATTTTTGCAATGATCCTAATAGCTTGCACCTAAGTGTGACACATGTTTTCGGCATGCATTTGATCATTTAAACTTGATTTCAATCAAATAAATTCGACTCTATGCATTGTTTTTGAAAAAATTGAAATTTCATTTAATAAATAAAATAAATTTAATTTTTGCAATGATCCTAACAGCTTGCACCTAAGTGCGACAAAGGTTTTCGGCAAGCATTTGATCATATAAACATGATTTCAATTAAATTATTTTGACTTTATGCATTGTTATTGAAAAAATTGAAATTTCATTTAATAAATAAAATAAATTTAATTTTTGCAATGATCCCAATAGCTTGCACCTAAGTGCGACACATGTATTCGGCATGCATTTGATCGTATAAACACGATTTCAATCAAATTAATTCGATTTTATGCATTGTTATTGAGAAAAATTGAAATTTCATTTAATAAATAAAATAAATTTAATTTTTGCAATGATCCTAATAGCTTGCACCTAAGTGTGACACATGTTTTCGGCATGCATTTGATCATTTAAACTTGATTTCAATCAAATAAATTCGACTCTATGCATTGTTTTTGAAAAAATTGAAATTTCATTTAATAAATAAAATAAATTTAATTTTTGCAATGATCCTAATAGCTTGCACCTAAGTGTGACACATGTTTTCGGCATGCATTTGATCATATAAACACGATTTCAATCAAATATATCCGACTTTATGCAATGTTATTGAAAAAATAGAAATTTCATTTGATAAATAAAATAAATTTAATTTTTGCAATGATCCTAACAGCTTGCACCTAAGTGCGACACATGTTTTTGGCATGCATTTGATCATATAAACACGATTTTAATCAAATTAATTCGACTTTATGCATTGTTATTGAAAAAATTGAAATTTCATTTAATAAATAAAATAAATTTAATTTTTGCAATGATCCTAATAGCTTGCACCGAAGTGTGACACATGTTTTCGGCATGCATTTGATCATTTAAACTTGATATCAATTAAATAAATTCTACTTTATGCATTGTTATTGAAAAAATTAAAATTTCATTTAATAAATAAAATAAATTTAATTTTTGCAATGATCCTAATAGCTTGCACCTAAGTGTGACATATGTTTTCGGCATGCATTTGATCATTTAAACTTGATTTAAATCAAATAAATTCAACTTAATACATTGTTATACAAAAAAATGATATTTCATTTAATAAATAAAATAAATTTAATTTTTGCAATGATCCTTATAGCTTGCACCTAAGTGTGACACATGTTTTCGGCATGCATTTGATCATTTAAACTTGATTTCAATCAAATAAATTCGACTTTATGCATTAGCATTGAAAAAATTGAAATTACATTTAATAAATAAAATAAATTTAATTTTTGCAATGATCCTAATAGCTTGCACCTAAGTGTGACACATGTTTTCGGCGTGCATTTGATCATATAAACTTGATTTCAATAAATAAATTCGACTTTATGCATTGTTATTGAGAAAATTGTAATTTCATTTAATAAATAAAATAAATTTAATTTTTGCAATAATCCTAATAGCTTGCGCCTAAGTGTGACACATGTTTTCGGCATGCATTTGATCATTTAAACTTGATTTCAGTCAAATGAATTCGACTTTATGCATTGTTTTTGAAAAAATTGAAATTTCATTTAATAAATAAAATAAATTTTATTTTTGCAATGATCCAAACAGCTTGCACCTAAGTGCGACACATGTTTTCGGCATGCATTTGATCATATAAACACGATTTCAATCAAGTTAATTTGACTTTATGTATTGTTATTGAAAAAATTGAAATTTCATTTAATAAATAAAATATATTTAATTTTTGCAATGATCCTAACAGCTTGCACATAAGTGCGACACATGTATTCGGCATGCATTTGATCATATAAACACGATTTCAATCAAATTAATTCGATTTTATGCATTGTTATTGAGAAAAATTGAAATTTCATTTAATAAATAAAATAAATTTAATTTTTGCAATGATCCTAATAGCTTGCACCTAAGTGTGACACATGTTTTCGGCATGCATTTGATCATTTAAACTTGATTTCAATCAAATAAATTCGACTCTATGCATTGTTTTTGAAAAAATTGAAATTTCATTTAATAAATAAAATAAATTTAATTTTTGCAATGATCCTAACAGCTTGCACCTAAGTGCGACAAAGGTTTTCGGCAAGCATTTGATCATATAAACATGATTTCAATTAAATTATTTTGACTTTATGCATTGTTATTGAAAAAATTGAAATTTCATTTAATAAATAAAATAAATTTAATTTTTGCAATGATCCCAATAGCTTGCACCTAAGTGCGTCACATGTTTTCGGCATGCATTTGATCATATAAACATGATTTTAATCAAATAAATTCGACTTTATGCATAGTTATTGAAAAAATTGAAATTTCATTTAATAAATAAAATAATTTTAATTTTTGCAATGATCCTAATAGCTTGCACCTAAGTGTGACACATGTTTTCGGCATGCATTTGATCATATAAACACGATTTCAATCAAATATATCCGACTTTATGCAATGTTATTGAAAAAATAGAAATTTCATTTGATAAATAAAATAAATTTAATTTTTGCAATGATCCTAACAGCTTGCACCTAAGTGCGACACATGTTTTTGGCATGCATTTGATCATATAAACACGATTTTAATCAAATTAATTCGACTTTATGCATTGTTATTGAAAAAATTGAAATTTCATTTAATAAATAAAATAAATTTAATTTTTGCAATGATCCTTATAGCTTGCACCTAAGTGCGACTCATGTTTTCGGCATGCATTGGATCATGTAAACACGATTTCAATTAAATTAATTCGACTTTATGCATTGTTATTGAAAAAATTGAAATTTCATTTAATAAATAAAATAAATTTAATTTTCGCAATGATCCTAATAGGTTGCACCTATGTGCGACACATGTTTCAAGCATACTTCTGGTCATATAAACACGATTTCAATCAAATAAATTTGACTTTATGCATTGTTTTTGAAAAAATTGAAATTTCAGTTAATAAATAAATTAAATTCAATTTTTGCAATGATCCTAATAGCTGGCACCTAAGTGCGACACATGTTTTCGGCATGCATTTGATCATATAAACACGATTTTAATCAAATAAATTCGACTTTATTCATTGTTATTGAAAAAATTGAAATTTCATTTTATAAATAAAATAAATTTAATTTTTGCAGTGATCCTAATAGCTTGCACCTAAGTGCGACACATGTTTTCGGCATGCATTTGATCATATAAACTCGATTTTAATCAAATTAATTCGACTTTATGCATTGTTATTGAAAAAATTGAAATTTCATTTAATAAATAAAATAAATTTAATTTTTGCAATGATCCTAACAGCTTGCACCTAAGTGTGACACATGTTTTCGGCATGCATTTGATTTTTTAAACTTGATTTTAATTAAATAAACTAGACTTTATGCATTGTTGTTGAAAAAATTGAAATTTCATTTAATAAATAAAATAAATTTAATTTTTGCAATGATCCTAACAGCTTGCACCTAAGTGCGACAAATGTTTTCGGCATGCATTTGATCATATAAACACGATTTCAATCAAATTAATTCGACTTTATGCATTGTTATTGAAAAAATTGAAATTTCATTTAATAAATAAAATAAATTTAATTTTTGCAATGATTCTTATGGCTTGCACCTAAGTGTGACACATGTTTTTGGCATGCATTTGATCTTATAAACACGATTTCAATCAAATTAATTCGACTTTAAGCATTGTTTTTGAAAAAATTGAAATTTCATTTAATAAATAAAATAAATTTAATTTTTGCAATGATTCTTATGGCTTTCACCTAAGTGTGACACATGTTTTTGGCATGCATTTGATCTTATAAACACGATTTCAATCAAATTAATTCGACTTTAAGCATTGTTTTTGAAAAAATTGAAATTTCATTTAATAAATAAAATAAATTTAATTTTTGCAATGATTCTTATGGCTTGCACCTAAGTGCGACACATGTTTTCGGCATGCATTTGATCATATAAAGACGATTTTAATCAAATTAATTCGACTTTATGCATTGTTATTGATAAAATTGAAATTTCATTTAATAAATAAAATAAATTTAATTTTTGCAATGATCCTTATAGCTTGCACCTAAGTGCGACACATGTTTTCGGCATGCATTTGATCATATAAACACGATTTTATTCAAATTAATTCGACTTTATGCATTGTTATTGAAAAAATTGAAATTTCATTTAATAAATAAAATAAATTTAATTTTTGCAATGATCCTTATGGCTTGCACCTAAGTGTGACACATGTTTTCGGCATGCATTTGATCATATAAACACGATTTCAATCAAATTAATTCGACTTTAAGCATTGTTTTTGAAAAAATTGAAATTTCATTTAATAAATAAAATAAATTTAATTTTTGCAATGATCCTAACAGCTTGCACCTAAGTGCGACAAAGGTTTTCGGCAAGCATTTAATCATATAAACACGATTTCAATCAAATTATTTTGACTTTATGCATTGTTACTGAAAAAATTGAAATTTCATTTAATAAATAAAATAAATTTGATTTTTGCAATGATCCCAATAGCTTGCACCTAAGTGCGTCACATGTTTTCGGCATGCATTTGATCATATAAACATGATTTTAATCAAATAAATTCGACTTTATGCATAGTTATTGAAAAAATTGAAATTTCATTTAATAAATAAAATAAATTTAATTTTTGCAATGATCCTAATAGCTTGCACCTAAGTGTGACACATGTTTTCGGCATGCATTTGATCATATAAACACGATTTCAATCAAATATATCCGACTTTATGCAATGTTATTGAAAAAATAGAAATTTCATTTGATAAATAAAATAAATTTAATTTTTGCAATGATCCTAACAGCTTGCACCTAAGTGCGACACATGTTTTCGGCATGCATTTGATCATATAAAGACGATTTTAATCAAATTAATTCGACTTTAAGCATTGTTTTTGAAAAAATTGAAATTTCATTTAATAAATAAAATAAATTTAATTTTTGCAATGATCCTTATGGCTTGCACCTAAGTGTGACACATGTTTTCGGCATGCATTTGATCTTATAAACACGATTTCAATCAAATTAATTCGACTTTAAGCATTGTTTTTGAAAAAATTGAAATTTCATTTAATAAATAAAATAAATTTAATTTTTGCAATGATTCTTATGGCTTGCACCTAAGTGCGACACATGTTTTTGGCATGCATTTGATCTTATAAACACGATTTCAATCAAATTAATTCGACTTTAAGCATTGTTTTTGAAAAAATTGAAATTTCATTTAATAAATAAAATAAATTTAATTTTTGCAATGATTCTTATGGCTTTCACCTAAGTGTGACACATGTTTTCGGCATGCATTTGATCATATAAACACGATTTCAATCAAATTAATTCGACTTTAAGCATTGTTTTTGAAAAAATTGAAATTTCATTTAATAAATAAAATAAATTTAATTTTTGCAATGATTCTTATGGCTTGCACCTAAGTGCGACACATGTTTTCGGCATGCATTTGATCATATAAACACGATTTCAATCAAATTAATTCGACTTTAAGCATTGTTTTTGAAAAAATTGAAATTTCATTTAATAAATAAAATAAATTTAATTTTTGCAATGATTCTTATGGCTTTCACCTAAGTGTGACACATGTTTTTGGCATGCATTTGATCTTATAAACACGATTTCAATCAAATTAATTCGACTTTAAGCATTGTTTTTGAAAAAATTGAAATTTCATTTAATAAATAAAATAAATTTAATTTTTGCAATGATCCTAATAGCTTGCACCTAAGTGTGACACATGTTTTCGGCATGCATTTGATCATATAAACACGATTTCAATCAAATATATCCGACTTTATGCATTGTTATTGAAAAAATTGAAATTTCATTTAATAAATAAAATAAATTTAATTTTTGCAATGATCCTTATGGCTTGCACCTAAGTGTGACACATGTTTTCGGCATGCATTTGATCATATAAACACGATTTCAATCAAATTAATTCGACTTTAAGCATTGTTTTTGAAAAAATTGAAATTTCATTTAATAAATAAAATAAATTTAATTTTTGCAATGATCCTAACAGCTTGCACCTAAGTGCGACAAAGGTTTTCGGCAAGCATTTAATCATATAAACACGATTTCAATCAAATTATTTTGACTTTATGCATTGTTACTGAAAAAATTGAAATTTCATTTAATAAATAAAATAAATTTAATTTTTGCAATGATCCTAATAGCTTGCACCTAAGTGTGACACATGTTTTCGGCATGCATTTGATCATATAAACACGATTTCAATCAAATATATCCGACTTTATGCAATGTTATTGAAAAAATAGAAATTTCATTTAATAAATAAAATAAATTTAATTTTTGCAATGATTCTTATGGCTTTCACCTAAGTGTGACACATGTTTTTGGCATGCATTTGATCTTATAAACACGATTTCAATCAAATTAATTCGACTTTAAGCATTGTTTTTGAAAAAATTGAAATTTCATTTAATAAATAAAATAAATTTAATTTTTGCAATGATTCTTATGGCTTGCACCTAAGTGCGACACATGTTTTCGGCATGCATTTGATCATATAAAGACGATTTTAATCAAATTAATTCGACTTTATGCATTGTTATTGATAAAATTGAAATTTCATTTAATAAATAAAATAAATTTAATTTTTGCAATGATCCTTATAGCTTGCACCTAAGTGCGACACATGTTTTCGGCATGCATTTGATCATATAAACACGATTTTATTCAAATTAATTCGACTTTATGCATTGTTATTGAAAAAATTGAAATTTCATTTAATAAATAAAATAAATTTAATTTTTGCAATGATCCTTATGGCTTGCACCTAAGTGTGACACATGTTTTCGGCATGCATTTGATCATATAAACACGATTTCAATCAAATTAATTCGACTTTAAGCATTGTTTTTGAAAAAATTGAAATTTCATTTAATAAATAAAATAAATTTAATTTTTGCAATGATCCTAACAGCTTGCACCTAAGTGTGACACATGTTTTTGGCATGCATTTGATCATATAAACACGATTTTAATCAAATTAATTCGACTTTATGCATTGTTATTGAAAAAATTGAAATTTCATTTAATAAATAAAATAAATTTAATTTTCGCAATGATCCTAATAGGTTGCACCTATGTGCGACACATGTTTCAAGCATACTTTTGGTCATATAAACACGATTTCAATAAAATAAATTTGACTTTATGCATTGTTTTTGAAAAAATTGAAATTTCAGTTAATAAATAAATTAAATTCAATTTTTGCAATGATCCTAATAGCTGGCACCTAAGTGCGACACATGTTTTCGGCATGCATTTGATCATATAAACACGATTTTAATCAAATAAATTCGACTTTATTCATTGTTATTGAAAAAATTGAAATTTCATTTTATAAATAAAATAAATTTAATTTTTGCAGTGATCCTAATAGCTTGCACCTAAGTGCGACATATGTTTTCGGCATGCATTTGATCATATAAACTCGATTTTAATCAAATTAATTCGACTTTATGCATTGTTATTGAAAAAATTGAAATTTCATTTAATAAATAAAATAAATTTAATTTTTGCAATGATCCATATAGCTTGCACCTAAGCGCGACACATGTTTTTGGCATGCATTTGATCATTTAAACTTGATTTCAATCAAATAAATTCGACTTTATGCATTGTAATAGAAAGAATTGGGATTTCATTTAATAAATAAAATAAATTTAATTTTTGCAATGATCCTAATAGCTTGCACCTAAGTGTGATACATGTTTTCGGCATGCATTTGATCATATAAACACGATTTTAATCAAATATATCCGACTTTATGAATTGTTATTGAAAAAATAGAAATTTCATTTAATAAATAAAATAAATTTAATTTTTGCAAAGATCCTAACAGCTTGCACCTAAGTGCGACACATGTTTTCGGCATGCATTTGATCATATAAACACGATTTCAATCAAATTAATTCGACTTTATGCATTGTTATTGAAAAAATTGAAATTTCATTTAATAAATAAAATAAATTTAATTTTTGCAAAGATCCAAACAGCTTGCACCTATGTGCGACACAAGTCTTCGGCATGCATTTGATCATATAAACACGATTTCAATCAAATTAATTCGACTTTATGCATTGCGATTGAAAAAATTGAAATTTCATTTAATAAATAAAATAAATTTAATTTTTGCAATGATCCTCATAGCTTGCACCTAAGTGCGACACATGTTTTCGGCATGCATTTGATCATATAAACACGATTTCAATCAAATTAATTCGACTTTATGCATTGTTATTGAAAAAATTGAAATTTCATTTAATAAATAAAATAAATTTAATTTTTGCAATGATCCCAATAGCTTGCACCTAAGTGTGACTCATGTTTTCGGCATGCATTTGATCATATAAACAGGATTTCAATCAAATATGTCCGACTTTATGCATTGTTATTGAAAAAATAGAAATTTCATTTGATAAATAAAATAAATTTAATTTTTGCAATGATCCTAACAGCTCGCACCTAAGTGCGACACATGTTTTCGGCATGCATTTGATCATATAAACACGATTTCAATCAAATATATCCGACTTTATGCAATGTTATTGAAAAAATAGAAATTTCATTTAATAAATAAAATAAATTTAATTTTTGCAAAGATCCTAACAGCTTGCACCTAAGTGCGACACATGTTTTCGGCATGCATTTGATCATATAAACACGATTTCAATCAAATTAATTCGACTTTATGCATTGTTATTGAAAAAATTGAAATTTCATTTAATAAATAAAATAAATTTAATTTTTGCAAAGATCCAAACAGCTTGCACCTATGTGCGACACAAGTCTTCGGCATGCATTTGATCATATAAACACGATTTCAATCAAATTAATTCGACTTTATGCATTGCGATTGAAAAAATTGAAATTTCATTTAATAAATAAAATAAATTTAATTTTTGCAATGATCCTCATAGCTTGCACCTAAGTGCGACACATGTTTTCGGCATGCATTTGATCATATAAACACGATTTCAATCAAATTAATTCGACTTTATGCATTGTTATTGAAAAAATTGAAATTTCATTTAATAAATAAAATAAATTTAATTTTTGCAATGATCCCAATAGCTTGCACCTAAGTGTGACTCATGTTTTCGGCATGCATTTGATCATATAAACAGGATTTCAATCAAATATGTCCGACTTTATGCATTGTTATTGAAAAAATAGAAATTTCATTTGATAAATAAAATAAATTTAATTTTTGCAATGATCCTAACAGCTCGCACCTAAGTGCGACACATGTTTTCGGCATGCATTTGATCATATAAACACGATTTCAATCAAATATATCCGACTTTA
Source organism: Ocypus olens (assembly GCA_910593695.2). Taxonomy (NCBI): domain Eukaryota; kingdom Metazoa; phylum Arthropoda; class Insecta; order Coleoptera; family Staphylinidae; genus Ocypus; species Ocypus olens. The sequence goes on from OU343065.1 coordinate 5,411,120, forward strand.
TGCAATGTTATTGAAAAAATTGAAATTTCATTTAATAAATAAAATAAATTTAATTTTTGCAATGATCCTAACAGCTTGCACCTAAGTGCGACACATGTTTTCGGCATGCATTTGATCATATAAACACGATTTCAATCAAATTAATTCGACTTTAAGCATTGTTTTTGAAAAAATTGAAATTTCATTTAATAAATAAAATAAATTTAATTTTTGCAATGATCCTAACAGCTTGCACCTAAGTGCGACCCATGTTTTCGGCATGCATTTGATCATATAAACACGATTTCAATCAAATTAATTCGACTTTATGCATTGTTATTGAAAAAATTGAAATTTCATTTAATAAATAAAATAAATTTAATTTTTGCAATGATCCTAACAGCTTGCACCTAAGTGCGACACATGTTTTCGGCATGCATTTGATCATATAAACACGATTTCAATCAAATTAATTCGACTTTATGCATTGTTATTGAAAAAATTGAAATTTCATTTAATAAATAAAATAAATTTAATTTTTGCAATGATCCTAACAGCTTGCACCTAAGTGCGACCCATGTTTTCGGCATGCATTTGATCATATAAACACGATTTCAATCAAATTAATTCGACTTTATGCATTGTTATTGAAAAAATTGAAATTTCATTTAATAAATAAAATAAATTTAATTTTTGCAATGATCCTAACAGCTTGCACCTAAGTGCGACACATGTTTTCGGCATGCATTTGATCATATAAACACGATTTTAATCAAATATATCCGACTTTGTGCATTGTTATTGAAAAAATAGAAATTTCATTTGATAAATAAAATAAATTTAATTTTTGCAAAGATCCTAACAGCTTGCACCTAAGTGCGACACATGTTTTCGGCATGCATTTGATCATATAAACACGATTTCAATCAAATTAATTCGACTTTAAGCATTGTTTTTGAAAAAATTGAAATTTCATTTAATAAATAAAATAAATTTAATTTTTGCAATGATCCTAACAGCTTGCACCTAAGTGCGACACATGTTTTCGACATGCATTAGATCATATAAACACGATTTCAATCAAATGAATTCGACTTTATGCATTGTTATTGAAAAAATTGAAATTCCATTTAATAAATAAAATAAATTTAATTTTTGCAATGATCCTAATAGCTTGCACCTAAGTGCGACACATGTTTTCGGCATGCATTTGATCATATAAACACGATTTCAATCAAATGAATTCGACTTTATGCATTGTTATTGAAAAAATTGAAATTCCATTTAATAAATAAAATAAATTTAATTTTTGCAATGATCCTAACAGCTTGCACCTAAGTGCGACACATGTTTTCGGCATGCATTTGATCATATAAACACGATTTCAATCAAATGAATTCGACTTTATGCATTGTTATTGAAAAAATTGAAATTCCATTTAATAAATAAAATAAATTTAATTTTTGCAATGATCCTAACAGCTTGCACCTAAGTGCGACACATGTTTTCGACATGCATTAGATCATATAAACACGATTTCAATCAAATGAATTCGACTTTATGCATTGTTATTGAAAAAATTGAAATTCCATTTAATAAATAAAATAAATTTAATTTTTGCAATGATCCTAACAGCTTGCACCTAAGTGCGACACATGTTTTCGGCATGCATTTGATCATATAAACATGATTTAAATCAAATTAATTCGACTTTAAGCATTGTTTTTGAAAAAATTGAAATTTCATTTAATAAATAAAATAAATTTAATTTTTGCAATGATCCTAACAGCTTGCACCTAAGTGCGACACATGTTTTCGGCATGCATTTGATCATATAAACACGATTTCAATCAAATTAATTCGACTTTAAGCATTGTTTTTGAAAAAATTGAAATTTCATTTAATAAATAAAATAAATTTAATTTTTGCAATGATCCTAACAGCTTGCACCTAAGTGCGACACATGTTTTCGGCATGCATTTGATCATATAAACACGATTTCAATCAAATTAATTCGACTTTATGCATTGTTATTGAAAATTTGAATTTCATTTAATAAATAAAATAAATTTAATTTTTGCAATGATCCTAACAGCTTGCACCTAAGTGCGACACATGTTTTCGACATGCATTAGATCATATAAACACGATTTCAATCAAATGAATTCGACTTTATGCATTGTTATTGAAAAAATTGAAATTCCATTTAATAAATAAAATAAATTTAATTTTTGCAATGATCCTAATAGCTTGCACCTAAGTGCGACACAAGTTTTCGGCATGCATTTGATCATATTAACACGATTTCAATCAAATTAATTCGACTTTATGCATTTTTATTGAAAAAATTGAAATTTCATTTAATAAATAAAATAAATTTAATTTTTGCAATGATCCTAACAGCTTGCACCTAAGTGCGACACATGTTTTCGGCATGCATTTGATCATATAAACACGATTTTAATCAAATATATCCGACTTTGTGCATTGGTATTGAAAAAATAGAAATTTCATTTGATAAATAAAATAAATTTAATTTTTGCAAAGATCCTAACAGCTTGCACCTAAGTGCGACACATGTTTTCAGCATGCATTTGATCATATAAACACGATTTCAATCAAATTAATTCGACTTTAAGCATTGTTTTTGAAAAAATTGAAATTTCATTTAATAAATAAAATAAATTTAATTTTTGCAATGATCCTAACAGCTTGCACCTAAGTGCGACACATGTTTTCGACATGCATTAGATCATATAAACACGATTTCAATCAAATGAATTCGACTTTATGCATTGTTATTGAAAAAATTGAAATTCCATTTAATAAATAAAATAAATTTAATTTTTGCAATGATCCTAATAGCTTGCACCTAAGTGCGACACATGTTTTCGGCATGCATTTGATCATATAAACACGATTTCAATCAAATTAATTCGACTTTATGCATTGTTATTGAAAAAATTGAAATTTCATTTAATAAATAAAATAAATTTAATTTTTGCAATGATCCTAACAGCTTGCACCTAAGTGCGACACATGTTTTCGGCATGCATTTGATCATATAAACACGATTTCAATCAAATGAATTCGACTTTATGCATTGTTATTGAAAAAATTGAAATTCCATTTAATAAATAAAATAAATTTAATTTTTGCTATGATCCTAACAGCTTGCACCTAAGTGCGACACATGTTTTCGACATGCATTAGATCATATAAACACGATTTCAATCAAATGAATTCGACTTTATGCATTGTTATTGAAAAAATTGAAATTCCATTTAATAAATAAAATAAATTTAAATAAAACAGTTTCTTTGTTAATATCACACTTTATTGTTTAGTGACTCGAGTTTCGATCATAAGCTGATCATTTTCAAACTTAAAGTAAATTAAATTACAATAAACACACGTATTTATGCGGAATGGAATAAGGAGGAGAATACTAGGTCGACCTGGTCGTTAATTATGGGGAAGTCCGGATTACGCTTCGCTTTGTGGATTTCTAGGGATTCGAGTAGGTCCATTTTCGGGCCTTTTTCTGCGAAGTGGATTATTTCAAGTACATTATTCCATTCCGCATAAATACGTGTGTTTATTGTAATTTAATTTACTTTAAGTTTGAAAATGATCAGCTTATGATCGAAACTCGAGTCACTAAACAATAAAGTGTGATATTAACAAAGAAACTGTTTTATTTAAAGTTCCAAAATGTATCACGAAGTTAACGCCTCAACCATCAATCAATTAAAATAAATTTAATTTTTGCAATGATCCTAACAGCTTGCACCTAAGTGCGACACATGTTTTCGGCATGCATTTGATCATATAAACACGATTTCAATCAAATTAATTCGACTTTATGCATTGTTATTGAAAAAATTGAAATTTCATTTAATAAATAAAATAAATTTAATTTTTGCAATGATCCTAACAGCTTGCACCTAAGTGCGACACATGTTTTCGACATGCATTAGATCATATAAACACGATTTCAATCAAATGAATTCGACTTTATGCATTGTTATTGAAAAAATTGAAATTCCATTTAATAAATAAAATAAATTTAATTTTTGCAATGATCCTAATAGCTTGCACCTAAGTGCGACACAAGTTTTCGGCATGCATTTGATCATATTAACACGATTTCAATCAAATTAATTCGACTTTATGCATTGTTATTGAAAAAATTGAAATTTCATTTAATAAATAAAATAAATTTAATTTTTGCAATGATCCTAACAGCTTGCACCTAAGTGCGACACATGTTTTCGGCATGCATTTGATCATATAAACACGATTTCAATCAAATATATCCGACTTTATGCATTGTTATTGAAAAAATAGAAATTTCATTTGATAAATAAAATAAATTTAATTTTTGCAATGATCCTCATAGCTTGCACCTAAGTGCGACACATGTTTTCGGCATGCATTTGATCATATAAACACGATTTCAATCAAATTAATTCGACTTTAAGCATTGTTTTTGAAAAAATTGAAATTTCATTTAATAAATAAAATAAATTTAATTTTTGCAATGATCCTAACAGCTTGCACCTAAGTGCGACACATGTTTTCGGCATGCATTTGATCATATAAACACGATTTCAATCAAATTAATTCGACTTTATGCATTGTTATTGAAAAAATTGAAATTTCATTTAATAAATAAAATAAATTTAATTTTTGCAATGATCCCAATAGCTTGCACCTAAGTGTGACACATGTTTTCGGCATGCATTTGATCATATAAACAGGATTTCAATCAAATATATCCGACTTTATGCATTGTTATTGAAAAAATAGAAATTTCATTTGATAAATAAAATAAATTTAATTTTTGCAATGATCCTAACAGCTTGCACCTAAGTGCGACACATGTTTTCGGCATGCATTTGATCATATAAACACGATTTCAATTAAATATATCCGACTTTATGCATTGTTATTGAAAAAATAGAAATTTCATTTGATAAATAAAATAAATTTAATTTTTGCAAAGATCCTAACAGCTTGCACCTAAGTGCGACACATGTTTTCGGCATGCATTTGATCATATAAACACGATTTCAATCAAATATATCCGACTTTATTTATTGTTATTGAAAAAATAGAAATTTCATTTGATAAATAAAATAAATTTAATTTTTGCAATGATCCTAACAGCTTGCACCTAAGTGCGACACATGTTTTCGGCATGCATTTGATCATATAAACACGATTTCAATCAAATTAATTCGACTTTAAGCATTGTTTTTGAAAAAATTGAAATTTCATTTAGTAAATAAAATAAATTTAATTTTTGCAATGATCCTAACAGCTTGCACCTAAGTGCGACACATGTTTTCGACATGCATTAGATCATATAAACACGATTTCAATCAAATGAATTCGACTTTATGCATTGTTATTGAAAAAATTGAAATTCCATTTAATAAATAAAATAAATTTAATTTTTGCAATGATCCTAACAGCTTGCACCTAAGTGCGACACATGTTTTCGGCATGCATTTGATCATATAAACACGATTTCAATCAAATATATCCGACTTTATGCATTGTTATTGAAAAAATAGAAATTTCATTTGATAAATAAAATAAATTTAATTTTTGCAAAGATCCTAACAGCTTGCACCTAAGTGCGACACATGTTTTCGGCATGCATTTGATCATATAAACACGATTTTAATCAAATTAATTCGACTTTAAGCATTGTTTTTGAAAAAATTGAAATTTCATTTAATAAATAAAATAAATTTAATTTTTGCAAAGATCCTAACAGCTTGCACCTAAGTGCGACACATGTTTTCGGCATGCATTTGATCATATAAACACGATTTCAATCAAATTAATTCGACTTTAAGCATTGTTTTTGAAAAAATTGAAATTTCATTTAATAAATAAAATAAATTTAATTTTTGCAAAGATCCTAACAGCTTGCACCTAAGTGCGACACATGTTTTCGGCATGCATCTGATCATATAAACACGATTTCAATCAAATTAATTCGACTTTATGCATTGCGATTGAAAAAATTGAAATTTCATTTAATAAATAAAATAAATTTAATTTTTGCAATGATCCCAATAGCTTGCACCTAAGTGTGACACATGTTTTCGGCATGCATTTGATCATATAAACACGATTTCAATCAAATATATCCGACTTTATGCATTGTTATTGAAAAAATAGAAATTTCATTTGATAAATAAAATAAATTTAATTTTTGCAATGATCCTAACAGCTTGCACCTAAGTGCGACACATGTTTTCGGCATGCATTTGATCATATAAACACGATTTCAATCAAATTATTTCGACTTTATGCATTGCGATTGAAAAAATTGAAATTTCATTTAATAAATAAAATAAATTTAATTTTTGCAATGATCCCAATAGCTTGCACCTAAGTGTGACACATGTTTTCGGCATGCATTTGATCATATAAACACGATTTCAATCAAATATATCCGACTTTATTTATTGTTATTGAAAAAATAGAAATTTCATTTGATAAATAAAATAAATTTAATTTTTGCAAAGATCCTAACAGCTTGCACCTAAGTGCGACACATGTTTTCGGCATGCATCTGATCATATAAACACGATTTCAATCAAATTAATTCGACTTTATGCATTGCGATTGAAAAAATTGAAATTTCATTTAATAAATAAAATAAATTTAATTTTTGCAATGATCCCAATAGCTTGCACCTAAGTGTGACACATGTTTTCGGCATGCATTTGATCATATAAACACGATTTCAATCAAATATATCCGACTTTATGCATTGTTATTGAAAAAATAGAAATTTCATTTAATAAATAAAATAAATTTAATTTTTGCAATGATCCTAACAGCTTGCACCTAAGTGCGACACATGTTTTCGGCATGCATTTGATCATATAAACACGATTTCAATCAAATTAATTCGACTTTAAGCATTGTTTTTGAAAAAATTGAAATTTCATTTAATAAATAAAATAAATTTAATTTTTGCAATGATCCTAACAGCTTGCACCTAAGTGCGACACATGTTTTCGGCATGCATTTGATTATATAAACACGTTTTCAATCAAATTAATTCGACTTTAAGCATTGTTATTGAAAAAATTGAAATTTCATTTAATAAATAAAATAAATTTAATTTTTGCAATGATCCTAACAGCTTGCACCTAAGTGCGACACATGTTTTCGGCATGCATTTGATCATATAAACACGATTTCAATCAAATTAATTCGACTTTAAGCATTGTTTTTGAAAAAATTGAAATTTCATTTAATAAATAAAATAAATTTAATTTTTGCAAAGATCCTAACAGCTTGCACCTAAGTGCGACACATGTTTTCGGCATGCATTTGATCATATAAACACGATTTCAATCAAATTAATTCGACTTTAAACATTGTTATTGAAAAAATTGAAATTTCATTTAATAAATAAAATAAATTTAATTTTTGCAATGATCCTAACAGCTTGCACCTAAGTGCGACACATGTTTTCGGCATGCATTTGATCATATAAACACGATTTCAATCAAATTAATTCGACTTTAAGCATTGTTTTTGAAAAAATTGAAATTTCATTTAATAAATAAAATAAATTTAATTTTTGCAATGATCCCAATAGCTTGCACCTAAGTGTGACACATGTTTTCGGCATGCATTTGATCATATAAACACGATTTCAATCAAATATATCCGACTTTATGCATTGTTATTGAAAAAATAGAAATTTCATTTGATAAATAAAATAAATTTAATTTTTGCAAAGATCCTAACAGCTTGCACCTAAGTGCGACACATGTTTTCGGCATGCATTTGATCATATAAACACGATTTCAATCAAATTAATTCGACTTTAAGCAGTGTTTTTGAAAAAATTGAAATTTCATTTAATAAATAAAATAAATTTAATTTTTGCAAAGATCCTAACAGCTTGCACCTAAGTGCGACACATGTTTTCGGCATGCATTTGGTCATATAAACACGATTTCAATCAAATTAATTCGACTTTAAGCATTGTTTTTGAAAAAATTGAAATTTCATTTAATAAATAAAATAAATTTAATTTTTGCAAAGATCCTAACAGCTTGCACCTAAGTGCGACACAAGTTTTCGGCATGTTTTGTGATCATATAAACACGATTTCAATCAAATTAATTCGACTTTATGCATTGCGATTGAAAAAATTGAAGTTTCATTAAATAAATAAAATAAATTTAATTTTTGCAAGGATCCTCATTGCTAGCACCTAAGTGCGACACATGTTTTCGGCATGCATTTGATCATATAAACACGATTTCAATCAAATTAATTCGACTTTAAGCATTGTTTTTGAAAAAATTGAAATTTCATTTAATAAATAAAATAAATTTAATTTTTGCAATGATCCTAACAGCTTGCACCTAAGTGCGACACATGTTTTCGGCATACATTTGATCATATAAACACGATTTCAATCAAATTAATTCGACTTTATGCATTGTTATTGAAAAAATTGAAATTTCATTTAATAAATAAAATAAATTTAATTTTTGCAATGATCCCAATAGCTTGCACCTAAGTGTGACACATGTTTTCGGCATGCATTTGATCATATAAACACGATTTCAATCAAATATATCCGACTTTATTTATTGTTATTGAAAAAATAGAAATTTCATTTGATAAATAAAATAAATTTAATTTTTGCAATGATCCTAACAGCTTGCACCTAAGTGCGACACATGTTTTCGGCATGCATTTGATCATATAAACACGATTTCAATCAAATTAATTCGACTTTAAGCATTGTTTTTGAAAAAATTGAAATTTCATTTAATAAATAAAATAAATTTAATTTTTGCAATGATCCTAACAGCTTGCACCTAAGTGCGACACATGTTTTCGGCATGCATTTGATCATATAAACACGATTTCAATCAAATTAATTCGACTTTAAGCATTGTTATTGAAAAAATTGAAATTTCATTTAATAAATAAAATAAATTTAATTTTTGCAATGATCCCAATAGCTTGCACCTAAGTGTGACACATGTTTTCGGCATGCATTTAATCATATAAACACGATTTCAATCAAATATATCCGACTTTATTTATTGTTATTGAAAAAATAGAAATTTCATTTAATAAATAAAATAAATTTAATTTTTGCAATGATCCCAATAGCTTGCACCTAAGTGTGACACATGTTTTCGGCATGCATTTGATCATATAAACACGATTTCAATCAAATATATCCGACTTTATTTATTGTTATTGAAAAAATAGAAATTTCATTTGATAAATAAAATAAATTTAATTTTTGCAATGATCCTAACAGCTTGCACCTAAGTGCGACACATGTTTTCGGCATGCATTTGATCATATAAACACGATTTCAATCAAATTAATTCGACTTTAAGCATTGTTTTTGAAAAAATTGAAATTTCATTTAATAAATAAAATAAATTTAATTTTTGCAATGATCCTAACAGCTTGCACCTAAGTGCGACACATGTTTTCGGCATGCATTTGATCATATAAACACGATTTCAATCAAATGAATTCGACTTTATGCATTGTTATTGAAAAAATTGAAATTCCATTTAATAAATAAAATAAATTTAATTTTTGCAATGATCCTAATAGCTTGCACCTACGTGTGACACATGTTTTCGGCATGCATTTGATCATATAAACACGATTTCAATCAAATATATCCGACTTTATGCATTGTTATTGAAAAAATAGAAATTTCATTTGATAAATAAAATAAATTTAATTTTTGCAATGATCCTAATAGCTTGCACCTAAGTGCGACACATGTTTTCGGCATGCATTTGATCATATAAACACGATTTTAATCAAATTAATTCGAATTTATGCATTGTTATTGAAAAAATTGAAATTTCATTTAATAAATAAAATAAATTTAATTTTTGCAATGATCCTTATAGCTTGCACCTAAGTGCGACACATATTTTCGGCATGCATTTGATTATATAAACAAGATTTTATTCAAATTAATTCGACTTTATGCATTGTTATTGAAAAAATTGAAATTTCATTTATTAAATAAAATAAATTTAATTTTTGCAATGATCCTTATGGCTTGCACATAAGTGCGACATATGTTTTAGTCATGCATTTGATCATTTAAACTTAATTTCAATCAAATATATTCGACTTTATGCATTGTTTTTGATAAAATTGAAATTTCATTTATTAAATAAAATAAATTTAATTTTTGCAGTGATCCTAATAGTTCGCACCTAAGTGCGACATATGTTTTCGGCATGCATTTGATCATATAAACACGATTTCAATCAAATAAATTCGACTTTATGCATTGTTATTGAAAAAATTGAAATTTCATTTAATAAATAAAATAAATTTAATTTTTGCAATGATCCTAACAGCTTGCACCTAAGTGCGACACATGTTTTCAACATGCATTAGATCATATAAACACGATTTCAATCAAATGAATTCGACTTTATGCATTGTTATTGAAAAAATTGAAATTCCATTTAATAAATAAAATAAATTTAATTTTTGCAATGATCCTAATAGCTTGCACCTACGTGTGACACATGTTTTCGGCATGCATTTGATCATATAAACACGATTTTAATCAAATTAATTCGAATTTATGCATTGTTATTGAAAAAATTGAAATTTCATTTAATAAATAAAATAAATTTAATTTTTGCAATGATCCTTATGGCTTGCACATAAGTGCGACATATGTTTTGGTCATGCATTTGATCATTTAAACTTAATTTCAATCAAATATATTCGACTTTATGCATTGTTTTTGATAAAATTGAAATTTCATTTATTAAATAAAATAAATTTAATTTTTGCAGTGATCCTAATAGCTTGCACCTAAGTGCGACATATGTTTTCGGCATGCATTTGATCATATAAACACGATTTCAATCAAATAAATTCGACTTTATGCATTGTTATTGAAAAAATTGAAATTCCATTTAATAACTAAATTAAATTTAATTTTTGCAATGATCCTAACAGCTTGCACCAAAGTGCGAAACATGTTTTCGGCATGCATTTGATCATATAAACACGATTTTAATCAAATTAATTCGACTTTATGCATTGTTATTGAAAAAATTGAAATTTCATTTAATAAATAAAATAAATTTAATTTTTGCAATGATCCTTATAGCTTGCACCTAAGTGCGACACATGTTTTTGGCATGCATTGGATCATGTAAACACGATTTCAATTAAATTAATTCGACTTTATGCATTGTTATTGAAAAAATTGAAATTTCATTTAATAAATAAAATAAATTTAATTTTCGCAATGATCCTAATAGGTTGCACCTAAGTGCGACACATGTTACAAGCATACTTTTGGTCATATAAACACGATTTCAATCAAATAAATTTGACTTTATGCATTGTTTTTGAAAAAATTGAAATTTCAGTTAATAAATAAATTAAATTCAATTTTTGCAATGATCCTAATAGCTGGCACCTAAGTGCGACACATGTTTTCAGCATGCATTTGATCATTTAAACACGATTTTAATCAAATAAATTCGACTTTATTCATTGTTATTGAAAAAATTGAAATTTCATTTTATAAATAAAATAAATTTAATTTTTGCAGTGATCCTAATAGCTTGCACCTAAGTGCGACACATGTTTTCGGCATGCATTTGATCATATAAACTCGATTTTAATCAAATTAATTCGACTTTATGCATTGTTATTGAAAAAATTGAAATTTCATTTAATAAATAAAATAAATTTAATTTTTGCAATGATCCTTATAGCTTGCACCTAAGTGCGACACATGTTTTCGACATGCATTATATCATATAAACTCGATTTTAATCAAATTAATTCGACTTTATGCATTGTTATTGAAAAAATTGATATTTCATTTAATAAATAAAATAAATTTAATTTTTGCAATGATCCTAACAGCTTGCACCTAAGTGCGACACATGTTTTCGACATGCATTAGATCATATAAACACGATTTCTATCAAATGAATTCGACTTTATGCATTGTTATTGAAAAAATTGAAATTCCATTTAATAAATAAAATAAATTTAATTTTTGCAATGATCCTAATAGCTTGCACCTAAGTGTGACACATGTTTTCGGCATGCATTTGATCATATAAACACGATTTCAATCAAATATATCCGACTTTATGCATTGTTATTGAAAAAATAGAAATTTCATTTGATAAATAAAATAAATGTAATTTTTGCAATGATCCTAATTGCTTGCACCTAAGTGTGACACATGTTTTCGGCATGCATTTGATCATATAAACACGATTTTAATCAAATTAATTCGAATTTATGCATTGTTATTGAAAAAATTGAAATTTCATTTAATAAATAAAATAAATTTAATTTTTGCAATGATCCTTATAGCTTGCACCTAAGTGCGACACATATTTTCGGCATGCATTTGATCATATAAACTCGATTTTAATCAAATTAATACGACTTTATGCATTGTTATTGAAAAAATTGAAATTTCATTTAATAAATAAAATAAATTTAATTTTTGCAATGATCCTTATAGCTTGCACCTAAGTGCGACACATGTTTTCGACATGCATTAGATCATATAAACTCGATTTCAATTAAATTAATTTGACTTTATGCATTGTTATTGAAAAAATTGAAATTTCATTTAATAAATAAAATAAATTTAATTTTTGCAATGATCCTAATAGCTTGCACCTAAGTGTGACACATGTTATCGGCATGCATTGGATCATGTAAACACGATTTCAATTTAATTAATTCGACTTTATGCATTGTTATTGAAAAAATTGAAATTTCATTTAATAAATAAAATTAATTTAATTTTCGCAATGATCCTAACAGGTCGCACCTAAGTGCGACACATGTTTTAAGCATACTTTTAGCCATATAAACACGATTTCAATCAAATAAATTTGACTTTATGCATTGTTTTTGAAAAAATTGAAATTTCAGTTAATAAATAAATTAAATTCAATTTTTGCAATGATCCTAATAGCTGGCACCTAAGTGCGACACATGTTTTCGGCATGCATTTGATCATATAAACACGATTTTAATCAAATAAATTCGACTTTATTCATTGTTATTGAAAAAATTGAAATTTCATTTTATAAATAAAATAAATTTAATTTTTGCAATGATCCCAATAGCTTGCACCTAAGTGCGTCACATGTTTTCGGCATGCATTTGATCATATAAACATGATTTTAATCAAATAAATTCAACTTTATTCATTGTTATTGAAAAAATTGAAATTTCATTTAATAAATAAAATAAATTTAATTTTTGCAATGATCCTTATAGCTAGCACCTAAGTGCGACACATGTTTTCGGCATGCATTGGATCATGTAAACACGATTTCAATTAAATTAATTCGACTTTATGCATTGTTATTGAAAAAATTGAAATTTCATTTAATAAATAAAATAAATTTAATTTTCGCAATGATCCTAACAGGTCGCACCTAAGTGCGACACATGTTTTAAGCATACTTTTGGCCATCTAAACACGATTTCAATCAAATAAATTTGACTTTATGCATTGTTTTTGAAAAAATTGAAATTTCAGTTAATAAATAAAATAAATTTAATTTTTGCAATGATCCTTATAGCTAGCACCTAAGTGCGACACATGTTTTCGGCATGCATTGGATCATGTAAACACGATTTCAATTAAATTAATTCGACTTTATGCATTGTTATTGAAAAAATTGAAATTTCATTTAATAAATAAAATAAATTTAATTTTCCCAATGATCCTAACAGGTCGCACCTAAGTGCGTCACATGTTTTAAGCATACTTTTGGCCATATAAACACGATTTCAATCAAACAAATTTGACTTTATGCATTGTTTTTGAAAAAATTGAAATTTCAGTTAATAAATAAATTAAATTCAATTTTTGCAATGATCCCAATAGCTTGCACCTAAGTGCGTCACATGTTTTCGGCATGCTTTTGATCATATAAACATGATTTTAATCAAAGTAATTCGACTTTATGCATTGTTATTGAAAAAATTGAAATTTCATTTAATAAATAAAATAAATTTAATTTTTGCAATGATCCTTATAGCTTGCACCTAAGTGCGACACATGTTTTCGGCATGCATTGGATCATGTAAACACTATTTCAATTAAATTAATTCGACTTTATGCATTGTTATTGAAAAAATTGAAATTTCATTTAATAAATAAAATAAATTTAATTTTCGCAATGATCCTAATAGGTTGCACCTATGTGCGACACATGTTTCAAGCATACTTTTGGTCATATAAACACGATTTCAATCAAATAAATTTGACTTTATGCATTGTTTTTGAAAAAATTGAAATTTCAGTTAACAAATAAATTAAATTCAATTTTTGCAATGATCCTAACAGCTGACACCTAAGTGCGACACATGTTTTCGGCATGCATTTGATTATATAAACACGATTTTAATCAAATAAATCCGACTTTATGCATTGTTATTGAAAAAATTGAAATTTCATTTTATAAATAAAATAAATTTAATTTTTGCAGTGATCCTAATAGCTTGCACCTAAGTGCGACACATGTTTTCGGCATGCATTTGATCATATAAACTCGATTTTAATCAAATTAATTCGACTTTATGCATTGTTATTGAAAAAATTGAAATTTCATTTAATAAATAAAATAAATTTAATTTTTGCAATGATCCTAACAGCTTGCACCTAAGTGTGACACATGTTTTCGGCATGCATTTGATTTTTTAAACTTGATTTTAATTAAATAAATTCGACTTTATGCATTGTTGTTGAAAAAATTGAAATTTCATTTAATAAATAAAATAAATTTACTTTATGCTTTGTTATTGAAAAAATTGAAATTTCATTTAATAAATAAAATAAATTTAATTTTTGCAATGATCCTAACAGCTTGCACCTAAGTGCGACACATGTTTTCGGCATGCATTTGATTATTTAAACACGATTTCAATCAAATAAATTCGACTTTATGCATTGTTATTGAAAAAATTGAAATTTCATTTAATAAATAAAATAAATTTAATTTTTGCAATGATCCTTATGGCTTGCACATAAGTGCGACATATGTTTTAGTCATGCATTTGATCATTTAAACTTAATTTCAATCAAATATATTCGACTTTATGCATTGTTTTTGATAAAATTGAAATTTCATTTATTAAATAAAATAAATTTAATTTTTGCAGTGATCCTAATAGCTTGCACCTAAGTGCGACACATGTTTTCGGCATGCATTTAATCATTTAAACACGATTTCAATCAAATAAATTCGACTTTATGCATTGTTATTGAAAAAATTGAAATTCCATTAAATAACTAAATTAAATTTAATTTTTGCAATGATCCTAACAGCTTGCACTTAAGTGCGAAACATGTTTTCGGCATGCATTTGATCATATAAACACGATTTTAATCAAATTAATTCGACTTTATGCATTGTTATTGAAAAAATTGAAATTTCAATTAATAAATAAAATAAATTTAATTTTTGCAATGATCCTTATGGCTAGCACCTAAGTGCAACACATGTTTTCGGCATGCATTGGATCATGTAAACACGATTTCAATTCAATTAATTCGACTTTATGCATTGTTATTGAAAAAATTGAAATTTCATTTAATAAATAAAATTAATTTAATTTTCGCAATGATCCTAACAGGTCGCACCTAAGTGCGACACATGTTTTAAGCATACTTTCAGCCATATAAACACGATTTCAATCAAATAAATTTGACTTTATGCATTGTTTTTGAAAAAATTGAAATTCCATTTAATAACTAAATTAAATTTAATTTTTGCAATGATCCTAACAGCTTGCACCTAAGTGCGAAACATGTTTTCGGCATGCATTTGATCATATAAACACGATTTTATTCAAATTAATTCGACTTTATGCATTGTTATTGAAAAAATTGAAATTTCATTTAATAAATAAAATAAATTTAATTTTTGCAATGATCCTAACAGCTTGCACCTAAGTGCGACACATGTTTTCGACATGCATTAGATCATATAAACACGATTTCAATCAAATGAATTCGACTTTATGCATTGTTTTTGAAAAAATTGAAATTTCAGTTAACAAATAAATTAAATTCAATTTTTGCAATGATCCTAATAGCTGGCACCTAAGTGCGACACATGTTTTCGGCATGCATTTGATTATATAAACACGATTTTAATCAAATAAATTCGACTTTATTCATTGTTATTGAAAAAATTGAAATTTCATTTTATAAATAAAATAAATTTAATTTTTGCAGTGATCCTAATAGCTTGCACCTAAGTGCGACACATGTTTTCGGCATGCATTTGATCATATAAATTCGATTTTAATCAAATTAATTCGACTTTATGCATTGTTATTGAAAAAATTGAAATTTCATTTAATAAATAAAATAAATTTAATTTTTGCAATGATCCTAACAGCTTGCACCTAAGTGTGACACATGTTTTCGGCATGCATTTGATTTTTTAAACTTGATTTTAATTAAATAAACTCGACTTTATGCATTGTTGTTGAAAAAATTGAAATTTCATTTAATAAATAAAATAAATTTACTTTATGCTTTGTTATTGAAAAAATTGAAATTTCATTTAATAAATAAAATAAATTTAATTTTTGCAATGATCCTAACAGCTTGCACCTAAGTGCGACACATGTTTTCGGCATGCATTTGATTATTTAAACACGATTTCAATCAAATAAATTCGACTTTATGCATTGTTATTGAAAAAATTGAAATTTCATTTAATAAATAAAATAAATTTAATTTTTGCAATGATCCTTATGGCTTGCACATAAGTGCGACATATGTTTTAGTCATGCATTTGATCATTTAAACTTAATTTCAATCAAATATATTCGACTTTATGCATTGTTTTTGATAAAATTGAAATTTCATTTATTAAATAAAATAAATTTAATTTTTGCAGTGATCCTAATAGCTTGCACCTAAGTGCGACACATGTTTTCGGCATGCATTTAATCATTTAAACACGATTTCAATCAAATAAATTCGACTTTATGCATTGTTATTGAAAAAATTGAAATTCCATTAAATAACTAAATTAAATTTAATTTTTGCAATGATCCTAACAGCTTGCACTTAAGTGCGAAACATGTTTTCGGCATGCATTTGATCATATAAACACGATTTTAATCAAATTAATTCGACTTTATGCATTGTTATTGAAAAAATTGAAATTTCAATTAATAAATAAAATAAATTTAATTTTTGCAATGATCCTTATGGCTAGCACCTAAGTGCAACACATGTTTTCGGCATGCATTGGATCATGTAAACACGATTTCAATTCAATTAATTCGACTTTATGCATTGTTATTGAAAAAATTGAAATTTCATTTAATAAATAAAATTAATTTAATTTTCGCAATGATCCTAACAGGTCGCACTTAGGTGCGACACATGTTTTAAGCATACTTTCAGCCATATAAACACGATTTCAATCAAATAAATTTGACTTTATGCATTGTTTTTGAAAAAATTGAAATTCCATTTAATAACTAAATTAAATTTAATTTTTGCAATGATCCTAACAGCTTGCACCTAAGTGCGAAACATGTTTTCGGCATGCATTTGATCATATAAACACGATTTTATTCAAATTAATTCGACTTTATGCATTGTTATTGAAAAAATTGAAATTTCATTTAATAAATAAAATAAATTTAATTTTTGCAATGATCCTAACAGCTTGCACCTAAGTGCGACACATGTTTTCGACATGCATTAGATCATATAAACACGATTTCAATCAAATGAATTCGACTTTATGCATTGTTATTGAAAAAATTGAAATTCCATTTAATAAATAAAATAAATTTAATTTTTGCAATGATCCTAATAGCTTGCACCTAAGTGCGACACAAGTTTTCGGCATGCATTTGATCATATAAACACGATTTCAATCAAATTAATTCGACTTTATGCATTGTTACTGAAAAAATTGAAATTTCATTTAAAAATAAAATAAATTTAATTTTTGCAATGATCCTAACAGCTTGCACCTAAGTGCGACACAAGTTTTCGGCATGCATTTGATCATATAAACACGATTTCAATCAAATTAATTCGACTTTATGCATTGCGATTGAAAAAATTGAAATTTCATTTAATAAATAAAATAAATTTAATTTTTGCAATGATCCTCATAGCTTGCACCTAAGTGCGACACATGTTTTCGGCATGCATTTGATCATATAAATACGATTTTAATCAAATTAATTCGACTTTAAGCATTGTTTTTGAAAAAAATTGAAATTTCATTTAATAAATAAAATAAATTTAATTTTTGCAATGATCCTAACAGCTTGCACCTAAGTGCGACACATGTTTTCGGCATGCATTTGATCATATAAACACGATTTCAATCAAATTAATTCGACTTTATGCATTGTTATTGAAAAAATTGAAATTTCATTTAATAAATAAAATAAATTTAATTTTTGCAATGATCCTAACAGCTTGCACCTAAGTGCGACACATGTTTTCGACATGCATTAGATCATATTGTTGTAATTGAAGGATCACGTCATGTGAACTAGCTGTTGTGGTTGATGATTCTCGTTGGTCCAACAATTCAACACTTGTAGATCAGTCGTTATCGACTTGATACAATATAATTTAACTTCAAGAAGAGAGGCAGGTCGACGAATAAGGTGATTACTTTATTTTTGGTAGGAATTACAAAAATGAGTGTGTTTTCTGTATTCCAGCAAAATTCTTCTTTTTTTATTATATATTGTTTTTCTCGCCTCCCTGGTAACCGCGTTTTTCCGGGCTACCCGTGATCCTCGTTTCCATTTCTCCTTTCCATGACCCAGGCGGTCACCACACCACTCCCCGTCTAAAAGAGGCTACGGAAGGAAACAGAACAAGAGAAAGATACGTGTTTGCGAGAAATAAAAGGTTTTGTAGAAGATTTGTTAGATTTTAAAATTGAACGTGGAAAAACAGAAAGGTTGGTGGTGTTTTGTGTGTTTTTAACTGAAGTGGCCGAAATAGTGGAAAAATATCCAGGTTTCAGTCGGTCAATGGAAACGTTGTCTTGTTTACCGTCAATTTCAATTGTGTAAAATTTTGAATTTCGACTTAAAATTTTGAATGGGCCGTCGTAGCATGGATGTGTAATGTTTTTTTACGCAATCCCGACGGAGGAAAACATGCGTGCAAGTGTTTAAGTCGGCAGGAACGTAATTCCTGCGAACGGATGGCCGCGCCGCTGCAGGACCAAGTGTCTGCATATTGTCCCTCAGGTCGTCGAGAAATTTTGAACCAGAAGGAATTTTTTTACGCGCGGAATTTGGAAATATGAAATCGCCCGGCAAGCGTAATGTCTTGCCGTAGACGAACTCTGCAGTCGTTGCCAAAAGAGATGATTTGAAGACTGTCCGGAGCCCTAGGAGAATTAAAGGGAGTTGGGTTACCCAGTTCTTAGGATCGTTGCTCATTCGGATTGAGTCTTTTATTTGGCGATTGAGCCGCTCTACCAGGCCGTTACATTGCGGATGGTAGGCGGTTGTGGATTTGTGTTGTATACCGAAAGTCCTGCAGAATTCCTTCCAAGTGTTGGACTGGAACTGTCGACCTCGGTCAGTAATGACCGTAGATGGAGTTCCAAAACGTGCAATCCAACCACCCAGAAATGCTCGTGCAACGGAATCCGCAGTAATTTCGGTAAGAGGAATTACTTCTGGCCAACGCGTAAAGCGATCAATGCAGACCAGAAGGTATCTGAAATTGTCACAAATAGGCAAAGGTCCGATTATGTCGATGTGGATGTCGGTGAATCGGTCATCCGGGTCTGGAAATTTCACAATGGGTGACACAGTGTGGCGATGAATTTTGTTCTTCTGGCACTTCAAACAGGACTTGACGAAAAGTGCAATGTCATGGTTCATCCGCGGCCACACGTACCGTGCTGCTACGAGACGTCTCATTGCACGAGTACCCGGATGTGTAAGTTCGTGAAGCGAACAAAGAACTTCCTGTCGCATTGCAGGAGGAACATAGGGTCGTCGTGCAGCTAGAGACGTGTCTACGTAGATGGACGTGTTGGAGCCGGCCGGAATGAACTGTTCCAGTTTGAGTGCTGTAGTGCCACTACCCAGAAGGGATTTGAGTTCCACATCTTCAGATTGTAATTTTGCCAGTTGGTTGAGGTCTAAAGCATTAATTTCGACTCGCGACAGTGTGTCAGCCACATTGTTGTCCTTTCCAGGGATGTGCCTGATGTCAGTGGTGAATTGTCCGATGTAGTTCAAATGTCTGTGCTCTCGTCCTGAAAAACGATCTGAGTGAGAACAGATAGCAGATATCAAAGGTTTATGGTCTGTAAAGACAGTAAATTCTCTACCTTCGAGATAATATTTGAACTTTTTAATTGCCAAATATACGGCTAACAATTCACGGCCGAACGTGCTGTATTTGCGTTCTGTCGGAGTGAAAGATTTTGAAAAGAAATATAGCGGTTGTTGA
This sequence comes from Ocypus olens, assembly GCA_910593695.2. Classification (NCBI taxonomy): domain Eukaryota; kingdom Metazoa; phylum Arthropoda; class Insecta; order Coleoptera; family Staphylinidae; genus Ocypus; species Ocypus olens. The sequence goes on from OU343065.1 coordinate 5,431,644, forward strand.
ACGCCAAATTTATCCTTCTGCTGCAAAACCGCACCAGCAGAGGAGGAGCTTGCGTCTACCATTATGCTTAATTCCGCAACAGGATCTGGAAGCGCGAGCATGGCAGAGTTGGCCAAGGCGGCCTTAGCTGCCGAAATCGCGTGCAATGCAGATTGATTCCAGATCACTGGTTTGTTGCGTGGAGTTGTTGCAGCAGAAGGATAAATTTCGGGGTCACCAGATGTTGTAATTGAAGGATCACGTCATGTGAACTAGCTGTTGTGGTTGATGATTCTCGTTGGTCCAACAATTCAACACTTGTAGATCAGTCGTTATCGACTTGATACAATATAATTTAACTTCAAGAAGAGAGGCAGGTCGACGAATAAGGTGATTACTTTATTTTTGGTAGGAATTACAAAAATGAGTGTGTTTTCTGTATTCCAGCAAAATTCTTCTTTTTTTTATTAATTGTTTTTCTCGCCTCCCTGGTAACCGCATTTTTCCGGGCTACCCGTGATCCTCGTTTCCATTTCTCCGTTCCATGACCCAGGCGGTCACCACACCACTCCCCGTCTAAAAGATTTCAATCAAATGAATTCGACTTTATGCATTGTTATTGAAAAAATTGAAATTCCATTTAATAAATAAAATAAATTTAATTTTTGCAATGATCCTAATAGCTTGCACCTACGTGTGACACATGTTTTCGGCATGCATTTGATCATATAAACACGATTTCAATCAAATATATCCGACTTTATGCATTGTTATTGAAAAAATAGAAATTTCATTTGATAAATAAAATAAATTTAATTTTTGCAATGATCCTAATAGCTTGCACCTAAGTGCGACACATGTTTTCGGCATGCATTTGATCATATAAACACGATTTTAATCAAATTAATTCGAATTTATGCATTGTTATTGAAAAAATTGAAATTTCATTTAATAAATAAAATAAATTTAATTTTTGCAATGATCCTTATGGCTTGCACATAAGTGCGACACATGTTTTAGTCATGCATTTGATCATTTAAACTTAATTTCAATCAAATATATTCGACTTTATGCATTGTTTTTGATAAAATTGAAATTTCATTTATTAAATAAAATAAATTTAATTTTTGCAGTGATCCTAATAGCTTGCACCTAAGTGCGACACATGTTTTCGGCATGCATTTGATCATATAAACACGATTTCAATCAAATAAATTCGACTTTATGCATTGTTATTGAAAAAATTGAAATTCCATTTAATAACTAAATTAAATTTAATTTTTGCAATGATCCTAACAGCTTGCACCTAAGTGCGAAACATGTTTTCGGCATGCATTTGATCATATAAACACGATTTTAATCAAATTAATTCGACTTTATGCATTGTTATTGAAAAAATTGAAATTTCATTTAATAAATAAAATAAATTTAATTTTTGCAATGATCCTTATAGCTTGCACCTAAGTGCGACACATGTTTTCGGCATGCATTGGATCATGTAAATACGATTTCAATTAAATTAATTCGACTTTATGCATTGTTATTGAAAAAATTGAAATTTCATTTAATAAATAAAATAAATTTAATTTTCGCAATGATCCTAATAGGTTGCACCTAAGTGCGACACATGTTACAAGCATACTTTTGGTCATATAAACACGATTTCAATCAAATAAATTTGACTTTATGCATTGTTTTTGAAAAAATTGAAATTTCAGTTAATAAATAAATTAAATTCAATTTTTGCAATGATCCTAATAGCTGGCACCTAAGTGCGACACATGTTTTCAGCATGCATTTGATCATTTAAACACGATTTTAATCAAATAAATTCGACTTTATTCATTGTTATTGAAAAAATTGAAATTCCATTTAATAACTAAATTAAATTTAATTTTTGCAATGATCCTAACAGCTTGCACCTAAGTGCGAAACATGTTTTCGGCATGCATTTGATCATATAAACACGATTTTAATCAAATTAATTCGACTTTATGCATTGTTATTGAAAAAATTGAAATTTCATTTAATAAATAAAATAAATTTAATTTTTGCAATGATCCTTATAGCTTGCACCTAAGTGCGACACATGTTTTCGGCATGCATTTGATCATATAAACACGATTTTAATCAAATAAATTCGACTTTATTCATTGTTATTGAAAAAATTGAAATTTCATTTTATAAATAAAATAAATTAAATTTTTGCAATGATCCCAATAGCTTGCACCTAAGTGCGACACAAGTTTTCGGCATGCATTTGATCATATAAACACGATTTCAATCAAATTAATTCGATTTTATGCATTGTTACTGAAAAAATTGAAATTTAAAAATAAAATAAATTTAATTTTTGCAATGATCCTAACAGCTTGCACCTAAGTGCGACACATGTTTTCGGCATGCATTTGATCATATAAATACGATTTTAATCAAATTAATTCGACTTTAAGCATTGTTTTTGAAAAAATTGAAATTTCATTTAATAAATAAAATAAATTTAATTTTTGCAAAGATCCTAACAGCTTGCACCTAAGTGCGACACATGTTTTCGGCATGCATTTGATCATATAAACACGATTTCAATCAAATTATTTCGACTTTATGCATTGCGATTGAAAAAATTGAAATTTCATTTAATAAATAAAATAAATTTAATTTTTGCAATGATCCTAACAGCTTGCACCTAAGTGCGACACAAGTTTTCGGCATGCATTTGATCATATAAACACGATTTCAATCAAATTAATTCGACTTTATGCATTGCGATTGAAAAAATTGAAATTTCATTTAATAAATAAAATAAATTTAATTTTTGCAAAGATCCTAACAGCTTGCACCTAAGTGCGACACATGTTTTCGGCATGCATTTGATCATATAAACACGATTTCAATCAAATTATTTCGACTTTATGCATTGCGATTGAAAAAATTGAAATTTCATTTAATAAATAAAATAAATTTAATTTTTGCAATGATCCCAATAGCTTGCACCTAAGTGTGACACATGTTTTCGGCATGCATTTGATCATATAAACACGATTTCAATCAAATATATCCGACTTTATTTATTGTTATTGAAAAAATAGAAATTTCATTTGATAAATAAAATAAATTTAATTTTTGCAAAGATCCTAACAGCTTGCACCTAAGTGCGACACATGTTTTCGGCATGCATCTGATCATATAAACACGATTTCAATCAAATTAATTCGACTTTATGCATTGCGATTGAAAAAATTGAAATTTCATTTAATAAATAAAATAAATTTAATTTTTGCAATGATCCCAATAGCTTGCACCTAAGTGTGACACATGTTTTCGGCATGCATTTGATCATATAAACACGATTTCAATCAAATATATCCGACTTTATGCATTGTTATTGAAAAAATAGAAATTTCATTTGATAAATAAAATAAATTTAATTTTTGCAATGATCCTAACAGCTTGCACCTAAGTGCGACACATGTTTTCGGCATGCATTTGATCATATAAACACGATTTCAATCAAATTAATTCGACTTTAAGCATTGTTTTTGAAAAAATTGAAATTTCATTTAATAAATAAAATAAATTTAATTTTTGCAATGATCCTAACAGCTTGCACCTAAGTGCGACACATGTTTTCGGCATGCTTTTGATCATATAAACACGATTTCAATCAAATTAATTCGACTTTAAGCATTGTTATTGAAAAAATTGAAATTTCATTTAATAAATAAAATAAATTTAATTTTTGCAATGATCCTAACAGCTTGCACCTAAGTGCGACACATGTTTTCGGCATGCATTTGATCATATAAACACGATTTCAATCAAATTAATTCGACTTTAAGCATTGTTTTTGAAAAAATTGAAATTTCATTTAATAAATAAAATAAATTTAATTTTTGCAAAGATCCTAACAGCTTGCACCTAAGTGCGACACATGTTTTCGGCATGCATTTGATCATATAAACACGATTTCAATCAAATTAATTCGACTTTAAGCATTGTTATTGAAAAAATTGAAATTTCATTTAATAAATAAAATAAATTTAATTTTTGCAATGATCCTAACAGCTTGCACCTAAGTGCGACACATGTTTTCGGCATGCATTTGATCATATAAACACGATTTCAATCAAATTAATTCGACTTTAAGCATTGTTTTTGAAAAAATTGAAATTTCATTTAATAAATAAAATAAATTTAATTTTTGCAATGATCCCAATAGCTTGCACCTAAGTGTGACACATGTTTTCGGCATGCATTTGATCATATAAACACGATTTCAATCAAATATATCCGACTTTATGCATTGTTATTGAAAAAATAGAAATTTCATTTGATAAATAAAATAAATTTAATTTTTGCAAAGATCCTAACAGCTTGCACCTAAGTGCGACACATGTTTTCGGCATGCATTTGATCATATAAACACGATTTCAATCAAATTAATTCGACTTTAAGCAGTGTTTTTGAAAAAATTGAAATTTCATTTAATAAATAAAATAAATTTAATTTTTGCAAAGATCCTAACAGCTTGCACCTAAGTGCGACACATGTTTTCGGCATGCATTTGGTCATATAAACACGATTTCAATCAAATTAATTCGACTTTAAGCATTGTTTTTGAAAAAATTGAAATTTCATTTAATAAATAAAATAAATTTAATTTTTGCAAAGATCCTAACAGCTTGCACCTGAGTGCGACACAAGTTTTCGGCATGTTTTGTGATCATATAAACACGATTTCAATCAAATTAATTCGACTTTATGCATTGCGATTGAAAAAATTGAAATTTCATTAAATAAATAAAATAAAATTAATTTTTGCAAGGATCCTCATTGCTAGCACCTAAGTGCGACACATGTTTTCGGCATGCATTTGATCATATAAACACGATTTCAATCAAATTAATTCGACTTTAAGCATTGTTTTTGAAAAAATTGAAATTTCATTTAATAAATAAAATAAATTTAATTTTTGCAATGATCCTAACAGCTTGCACCTAAGTGCGACACATGTTTTCGGCATACATTTGATCATATAAACACGATTTCAATCAAATTAATTCGACTTTATGCATTGTTATTGAAAAAATTGAAATTTCATTTAATAAATAAAATAAATTTAATTTTTGCAATGATCCCAATAGCTTGCACCTAAGTGTGACACATGTTTTCGGCATGCATTTGATCATATAAACACGATTTCAATCAAATATATCCGACTTTATTTATTGTTATTGAAAAAATAGAAATTTCATTTGATAAATAAAATAAATTTAATTTTTGCAATGATCCTAACAGCTTGCACCTAAGTGCGACACATGTTTTCGGCATGCATTTGATCATATAAACACGATTTCAATCAACTTAATTCGACTTTAAGCATTGTTTTTGAAAAAATTGAAATTTCATTTAATAAATAAAATAAATTTAATTTTTGCAATGATCCTAACAGCTTGCACCTAAGTGCGACACATTTTTTCGGCATGCATTTGATCATATAAACACGATTTCAATCAAATTAATTCGACTTTAAGCATTGTTATTGAAAAAATTGAAATTTCATTTAATAAATAAAATAAATTTAATTTTTGCAATGATCCCAATAGCTTGCACCTAAGTGTGACACATGTTTTCGGCATGCATTTAATCATATAAACACGATTTCAATCAAATATATCCGACTTTATTTATTGTTATTGAAAAAATAGAAATTTCATTTAATAAATAAAATAAATTTAATTTTTGCAATGATCCCAATAGCTTGCACCTAAGTGTGACACATGTTTTCGGCATGCATTTGATCATATAAACACGATTTCAATCAAATATATCCGACTTTATTTATTGTTATTGAAAAAATAGAAATTTCATTTGATAAATAAAATAAATTTAATTTTTGCAATGATCCTAACAGCTTGCACCTAAGTGCGACACATGTTTTCGGCATGCATTTGATCATATAAACACGATTTCAATCAAATTAATTCGACTTTAAGCATTGTTTTTGAAAAAATTGAAATTTCATTTAATAAATAAAATAAATTTAATTTTTGCAATGATCCTAACAGCTTGCACCTAAGTGCGACACATGTTTTCGGCATGCATTTGATCATATAAACACGATTTCAATCAAATGAATTCGACTTTATGCATTGTTATTGAAAAAATTGAAATTCCATTTAATAAATAAAATAAATTTAATTTTTGCAATGATCCTAATAGCTTGCACCTACGTGTGACACATGTTTTCGGCATGCATTTGATCATATAAACACGATTTCAATCAAATATATTCGACTTTATGCATTGTTATTGAAAAAATAGAAATTTCATTTGATAAATAAAATAAATTTAATTTTTGCAATGATCCTAATAGCTTGCACCTAAGTGCGACACATGTTTTCGGCATGCATTTGATCATATAAACACGATTTTAATCAAATTAATTCGAATTTATGCATTGTTATTGAAAAAATTGAAATTTCATTTAATAAATAAAATAAATTTAATTTTTGCAATGATCCTTATAGCTTGCACCTAAGTGCGACACATATTTTCGGCATGCATTTGATTATATAAACAAGATTTTATTCAAATTAATTCGACTTTATGCATTGTTATTGAAAAAATTGAAATTTCATTTAATAAATAAAATAAATTTAATTTTTGCAATGATCCTTATGGCTTGCACATAAGTGCGACATATGTTTTAGTCATGCATTTGATCATTTAAACTTAATTTCAATCAAATATATTCGACTTTATGCATTGTTTTTGATAAAATTGAAATTTCATTTATTAAATAAAATAAATTTAATTTTTGCAGTGATCCTAATAGCTTGCACCTAAGTGCGACATATGTTTTCGGCATGCATTTGATCATATAAACACGATTTCAATCAAATAAATTCGACTTTATGCATTGTTATTGAAAAAATTGAAATTTCATTTAATAAATAAAATAAATTTAATTTTTGCAATGATCCTAACAGCTTGCACCTAAGTGCGACACATGTTTTCGACATGCATTAGATCATATAAACACGATTTCAATCAAATGAATTCGACTTTATGCATTGTTATTGAAAAAATTGAAATTCCATTTAATAAATAAAATAAATTTAATTTTTGCAATGATCCTAATAGCTTGCACCTACGTGTGACACATGTTTTCGGCATGCATTTGATCATATAAACACGATTTCAATCAAATATATCCGACTTTATGCATTGTTATTGAAAAAATAGAAATTTCTTTTGATAAATAAAATAAATTTAATTTTTGCAATGATCCTAATAGCTTGCACCTAAGTGCGACACATGTTTTCGGCATGCATTTGATCATATAAACACGATTTTAATCAAATTAATTCGAATTTATGCATTGTTATTGAAAAAATTGAAATTTCATTTAATAAATAAAATAAATTTAATTTTTGCAATGATCCTTATGGCTTGCACATAAGTGCGACATATGTTTTGGTCATGCATTTGATCATTTAAACTTAATTTCAATCAAATATATTCGACTTTATGCATTGTTTTTGATAAAATTGAAATTTCATTTATTAAATAAAATAAATTTAATTTTTGCAGTGATCCTAATAGCTTGCACCTAAGTGCGACATATGTTTTCGGCATGCATTTGATCATATAAACACGATTTCAATCAAATAAATTCGACTTTATGCATTGTTATTGAAAAAATTGAAATTCCATTTAATAACTAAATTAAATTTAATTTTTGCAATGATCCTAACAGCTTGCATCAAAGTGCGAAACATGTTTTCGGCATGCATTTGATCATATAAACACGATTTTAATCAAATTAATTCGACTTTATGCATTGTTATTGAAAAAATTGAAATTTCATTTAATAAATAAAATAAATTTAATTTTTGCAATGATCCTTATAGCTTGCACCTAAGTGCGACACATGTTTTTGGCATGCATTGGATCATGTAAACACGATTTCAATTAAATTAATTCGACTTTATGCATTGTTATTGAAAAAATTGAAATTTCATTTAATAAATAAAATAAATTTAATTTTCGCAATGATCCTAATAGGTTGCACCTAAGTGCGACACATGTTACAAGCATACTTTTGGTCATATAAACACGATTTCAATCAAATAAATTTGACTTTATGCATTGTTTTTGAAAAAATTGAAATTTCAGTTAATAAATAAATTAAATTCAATTTTTGCAATGATCCTAATAGCTGGCACCTAAGTGCGACACATGTTTTCAGCATGCATTTGATCATTTAAACACGATTTTAATCAAATAAATTCGACTTTATTCATTGTTATTGAAAAAATTGAAATTTCATTTTATAAATAAAATAAATTTAATTTTTGCAGTGATCCTAATAGCTTGCACCTAAGTGCGACACATGTTTTCGGCATGCATTTCATCATATAAACTCGATTTTAATCAAATTAATTCGACTTTATGCATTGTTATTGAAAAAATTGAAATTTCATTTAATAAATAAAATAAATTTAATTTTTGCAATGATCCTTATAGCTTGCACCTAAGTGCGACACATGTTTTCGACATGCATTATATCATATAAACTCGATTTTAATCAAATTAATTCGACTTTATGCATTGTTATTGAAAAAATTGATATTTCATTTAATAAATAAAATAAATTTAATTTTTGCAATGATCCTAACAGCTTGCACCTAAGTGCGACACATGTTTTCGACATGCATTAGATCATATAAACACGATTTCTATCAAATGAATTTCGACTTTATGCATTGTTATTGAAAAAATTGAAATTCCATTTAATAAATAAAATAAATTTAATTTTTGCAATGATCCTAATAGCTTGCACCTAAGTGTGACACATGTTTTCGGCATGCATTTGATCATATAAACACGATTTCAATCAAATATATCCGACTTTATGCATTGTTATTGAAAAAATTGAAATTTCATTTGATAAATAAAATAAATGTAATTTTTGCAATGATCCTAATTGCTTGCACCTAAGTGTGACACATGTTTTCGGCATGCATTAGATCATATAAACTCGATTTCAATTAAATTAATTTGACTTTATGCATTGTTATTGAAAAAATTGAAATTTCATTTAATAAATAAAATAAATTTAATTTTTGCAATGATCCTAATAGCTTGCACCTAAGTGCGACACATGTTATCGGCATGCATTGGATCATGTAAACACGATTTCAATTTAATTAATTCGACTTTATGCATTGTTATTGAAAAAATTGAAATTTCATTTAATAAATAAAATTAATTTAATTTTCGCAATGATCCTAACAGGTCGCACCTAAGTGCGACACATGTTTTAAGCATACTTTTAGCCATATAAACACGATTTCAATCAAATAAATTTGACTTTATGCATTGTTTTTGAAAAAATTGAAATTTCAGTTAATAAATAAATTAAATTCAATTTTTGCAATGATCCTAATAGCTGGCACCTAAGTGCGACACATGTTTTCGGCATGCATTTGATCATATAAACACGATTTTAATCAAATAAATTCGACTTTATTCATTGTTATTGAAAAAATTGAAATTTCATTTTATAAATAAAATAAATTTAATTTTTGCAATGATCCCAATAGCTTGCACCTAAGTGCGTCACATGTTTTCGGCATGCATTTGATCATATAAACATGATTTTAATCAAATAAATTCAACTTTATTCATTGTTATTGAAAAAATTGAAATTTCATTTAATAAATAAAATAAATTTAATTTTTGCAATGATCCTTATAGCTAGCACCTAAGTGCGACACATGTTTTCGGCATGCATTGGATCATGTAAACACGATTTCAATTAAATTAATTCGACTTTATGCATTGTTATTGAAAAAATTGAAATTTCATTTAATAAATAAAATAAATTTAATTTTCGCAATGATCCTAACAGGTCGCACCTAAGTGCGACACATGTTTTAAGCATACTTTTGGCCATCTAAACACGATTTCAATCAAATAAATTTGACTTTATGCATTGTTTTTGAAAAAATTGAAATTTCAGTTAATAAATAAAATAAATTTAATTTTTGCAATGATCCTTATAGCTAGCACCTAAGTGCGACACATGTTTTCGGCATGCATTGGATCATGTAAACACGATTTCAATTAAATTAATTCGACTTTATGCATTGTTATTGAAAAAATTGAAATTTCATTTAATAAATAAAATAAATTTAATTTTCCCAATGATCCTAACAGGTCGCACCTAAGTGCGTCACATGTTTTAAGCATACTTTTGGCCATATAAACACGATTTCAATCAAACAAATTTGACTTTATGCATTGTTTTTGAAAAAATTGAAATTTCAGTTAATAAATAAATTAAATTTAATTTTTGCAATGATCCCAATAGCTTGCACCTAAGTGCGTCACATGTTTTCGGCATGCATTTGATCATATAAACATGATTTTAATCAAAGTAATTCGACTTTATGCATTGTTATTGAAAAAATTGAAATTTCATTTAATAAATAAAATAAATTTAATTTTTGCAATGATCCTTATAGCTTGCACCTAAGTGCGACACATGTTTTCGGCATGCATTGGATCATGTAAACACTATTTCAATTAAATTAATTCGACTTTATGCATTGTTATTGAAAAAATTGAAATTTCATTTAATAAATAAAATAAATTTAATTTTCGCAATGATCCTAATAGGTTGCACCTATGTGCGACACATGTTTCAAGCATACTTTTGGTCATATAAACACGATTTCAATCAAATAAATTTGACTTTATGCATTGTTTTTGAAAAAATTGAAATTTCAGTTAACAAATAAATTAAATTCAATTTTTGCAATGATCCTAATAGCTGGCACCTAAGTGCGACACATGTTTTCGGCATGCATTTGATTATATAAACACGATTTTAATCAAATAAATTCGACTTTATTCATTGTTATTGAAAAAATTGAAATTTCATTTTATAAATAAAATAAATTTAATTTTTGCAGTGATCCTAATAGCTTGCACCTAAGTGCGACACATGTTTTCGGCATGCATTTGATCATATAAACTCGATTTTAATCAAATTAATTCGACTTTATGCATTGTTATTGAAAAAATTGAAATTTCATTTAATAAATAAAATAAATTTAATTTTTGCAATGATCCTAACAGCTTGCACCTAAGTGTGACACATGTTTTCGGCATGCATTTGATTTTTTAAACTTGATTTTAATTAAATAAACTCGACTTTATGCATTGTTGTTGAAAAAATTGAAATTTCATTTAATAAATAAAATAAATTTACTTTATGCTTTGTTATTGAAAAAATTGAAATTTCATTTAATAAATAAAATAAATTTAATTTTTGCAATAATCCTAACAGCTTGCACCTAAGTGCGACACATGTTTTCGGCATGCATTTGATTATTTAAACACGATTTCAATCAAATAAATTCGACTTTATGCATTGTTATTGAAAAAATTGAAATTTCATTTAATAAATAAAATAAATTTAATTTTTGCAATGATCCTTATGGCTTGCACATAAGTGCGACATATGTTTTAGTCATGCATTTGATCATTTAAACTTAATTTCAATCAAATATATTCGACTTTATGCATTGTTTTTGATAAAATTGAAATTTCATTTATTAAATAAAATAAATTTAATTTTTGCAGTGATCCTAATAGCTTGCACCTAAGTGCGACACATGTTTTCGGCATGCATTTAATCATTTAAACACGATTTCAATCAAATAAATTCGACTTTATGCATTGTTATTGAAAAAATTGAAATTCCATTAAATAACTAAATTAAATTTAATTTTTGCAATGATCCTAACAGCTTGCACCTAAGTGCGAAACATGTTTTCGGCATGCATTTGATCATATAAACACGATTTTAATCAAATTAATTCGACTTTATGCATTGTTATTGAAAAAATTGAAATTTCATTTAATAAATAAAATAAATTTAATTTTTGCAATGATCCTTATGGCTAGCACCTAAGTGCAACACATGTTTTCGGCATGCATTGGATCATGTAAACACGATTTCAATTCAATTAATTCGACTTTATGCATTGTTATTGAAAAAATTGAAATTTCATTTAATAAATAAAATTAATTTAATTTTCGCAATGATCCTAACAGGTCGCACCTAAGTGCGACACATGTTTTAAGCATACTTTCAGCCATATAAACACGATTTCAATCAAATAAATTTGACTTTATGCATTGTTTTTGAAAAAATTGAAATTCCATTTAATAACTAAATTAAATTTAATTTTTGCAATGATCCTAACAGCTTGCACCTAAGTGCGAAACATGTTTTCGGCATGCATTTGATCATATAAACACGATTTTAATCAAATTAATTCGACTTTATGCATTGTTATTGAAAAAATTGAAATTTCATTTAATAAATAAAATAAATTTAATTTTTGCAATGATCCTAACAGCTTGCACCTAAGTGCGACACAAGTTTTCGGCATGCATTTGATCATATAAACACGATTTCAATCAAATTAATTCGACTTTATGCATTGCGATTGAAAAAATTGAAATTTCATTTAATAAATAAAATAAATTTAATTTTTGCAATGATCCTAATAGCTTGCACCTAAGTGCGACACAAGTTTTCGGCATGCATTTGATCATATAAATACGATTTTAATCAAATTAATTCGACTTTAAGCATTGTTTTTGAAAAAAATTGAAATTTCATTTAATAAATAAAATAAATTTAATTTTTGCAATGATCCTAACAGCTTGCACCTAAGTGCGACACATGTTTTCGGCATGCATTTGATCATATAAACACGATTTCAATCAAATTAATTCGACTTTATGCATTGTTATTGAAAAAATTGAAATTTCATTTAATAAATAAAATAAATTTAATTTTTGCAATGATCCTAACAGCTTGCACCTAAGTGCGACACATGTTTTCGACATGCATTAGATCATATTGTTGTAATTGAAGGATCACGTCATGTGAACTAGCTGTTGTGGTTGATGATTCTCGTTGGTCCAACAATTCAACACTTGTAGATCAGTCGTTATCGACTTGATACAATATAATTTAACTTCAAGAAGAGAGGCAGGTCGACGAATAAGGTGATTACTTTATTTTTGGTAGGAATTACAAAAATGAGTGTGTTTTCTGTATTCCAGCAAAATTCTTCTTTTTTTATTATATATTGTTTTTCTCGCCTCCCTGGTAACCGCGTTTTTCCGGGCTACCCGTGATCCTCGTTTCCATTTCTCCGTTCCATGACCCAGGCGGTCACCACACCACTCCCCGTCTAAAAGAGGCTACGGAAGGAAACAGAACAAGAGAAAGATACGTGTTTGCGAGAAATAAAAGGTTTTGTAGAAGATTTGTTAGATTTTAAAATTGAACGTGGAAAAACAGAAAGGTTGGTGGTGTTTTGTGTGTTTTTAACTGAAGTGGCCGAAATAGTGGAAAAATATCCAGGTTTCAGTCGGTCAATGGAAACGTTGTCTTGTTTACCGTCAATTTCAATTGTGTAAAATTTTGAATTTCGACTTAAAATTTTGAATGGGCCGTCGTAGCATGGATGTGTAATGTTTTTTTACGCAATCCCGACGGAGGAAAACATGCGTGCAAGTGTTTAAGTCGGCAGGAACGTAATTCCTGCGAACGGATGGCCGCGCCGCTGCAGGACCAAGTGTCTGCATATTGTCCCTCAGGTCGTCGAGAAATTTTGAACCAGAAGGAATTTTTTTACGCGCGGAATTTGGAAATATGAAATCGCCCGGCAAGCGTAATGTCTTGCCGTAGACGAACTCTGCAGTCGTTGCCAAAAGAGATGATTTGAAGACTGTCCGGAGCCCTAGGAGAATTAAAGGGAGTTGGGTTACCCAGTTCTTAGGATCGTTGCTCATTCGGATTGAGTCTTTTATTTGGCGATTGAGCCGCTCTACCAGGCCGTTACATTGCGGATGGTAGGCGGTTGTGGATTTGTGTTGTATACCGAAAGTCCTGCAGAATTCCTTCCAAGTGTTGGACTGGAACTGTCGACCTCGGTCAGTAATGACCGTAGATGGAGTTCCAAAACGTGCAATCCAACCACCCAGAAATGCTCGTGCAACGGAATCCGCAGTAATTTCGGTAAGAGGAATTACTTCTGGCCAACGCGTAAAGCGATCAATGCAGACCAGAAGGTATCTGAAATTGTCACAAATAGGCAAAGGTCCGATTATGTCGATGTGGATGTCGGTGAATCGGTCATCCGGGTCTGGAAATTTCACAATGGGTGACACAGTGTGGCGATGAATTTTGTTCTTCTGGCACTTCAAACAGGACTTGACGAAAAGTGCAATGTCATGGTTCATCCGCGGCCACACGTACCGTGCTGCTACGAGACGTCTCATTGCACGAGTACCCGGATGTGTAAGTTCGTGAAGCGAACAAAGAACTTCCTGTCGCATTGCAGGAGGAACATAGGGTCGTCGTGCAGCTAGAGACGTGTCTACGTAGATGGACGTGTTGGAGCCGGCCGGAATGAACTGTTCCAGTTTGAGTGCTGTAGTGCCACTACCCAGAAGGGATTTGAGTTCCACATCTTCAGATTGTAATTTTGCCAGTTGGTTGAGGTCTAAAGCATTAATTTCGACTCGCGACAGTGTGTCAGCCACATTGTTGTCCTTTCCAGGGATGTGCCTGATGTCAGTGGTGAATTGTCCGATGTAGTTCAAATGTCTGTGCTCTCGTCCTGAAAAACGATCTGAGTGAGAACAGATAGCAGATATCAAAGGTTTATGGTCTGTAAAGACAGTAAATTCTCTACCTTCGAGATAATATTTGAACTTTTTAATTGCCAAATATACGGCTAACAATTCACGGCCGAACGTGCTGTATTTGCGTTCTGTCGGAGTGAAAGATTTTGAAAAGAAATATAGCGGTTGTTGAACGCCAAATTTATCCTTCTGCTGCAAAACCGCACCAGCAGAGGAGGAGCTTGCGTCTACCATTATGCTTAATTCCGCAACAGGATCTGGAAGCGCGAGCATGGCAGAGTTGGCCAAGGCGGCCTTAGCTGCCGAAAACGCGTGCAATGCAGATTGATTCCAGATCACTGGTTTGTTGCGTGGAGTTGTTGCAGCAGAAGGATAAATTTCGGGGTCACCAGATGTTGTAATTGAAGGATCACGTCATGTGAACTAGCTGTTGTGGTTGATGATTCTCGTTGGTCCAACAATTCAACACTTGTAGATCAGTCGTTATCGACTTGATACAATATAATTTAACTTCAAGAAGAGAGGCAGGTCGACGAATAAGGTGATTACTTTATTTTTGGTAGGAATTACAAAAATGAGTGTGTTTTCTGTATTCCAGCAAAATTCTTCTTTTTTTTATTAATTGTTTTTCTCGCCTCCCTGGTAACCGCATTTTTCCGGGCTACCCGTGATCCTCGTTTCCATTTCTCCGTTCCATGACCCAGGCGGTCACCACACCACTCCCCGTCTAAAAGATTTCAATCAAATGAATTCGACTTTATGCATTGTTATTGAAAAAATTGAAATTCCATTTAATAAATAAAATAAATTTAATTTTTGCATTGATCCTAATAGCTTGCACCTACGTGTGACACATGTTTTCGGCATGCATTTGATCATATAAACACGATTTCAATCAAATATATCCGACTTTATGCATTGTTATTGAAAAAATAGAAATTTCATTTGATAAATAAAATAAATTTAATTTTTGCAATGATCCTAATAGCTTGCACCTAAGTGCGACACATGTTTTCGGCATGCATTTGATCATATAAACACGATTTTAATCAAATTAATTCGAATTTATGCATTGTTATTGAAAAAATTGAAATTTCATTTAATAAATAAAATAAATTTAATTTTTGCAATGATCCTTATGGCTTGCACATAAGTGCGACACATGTTTTAGTCATGCATTTGATCATTTAAACTTAATTTCAATCAAATATATTCGACTTTATGCATTGTTTTTGATAAAATTGAAATTTCATTTATTAAATAAAATAAATTTAATTTTTGCAGTGATCCTAATAGCTTGCACCTAAGTGCGACACATGTTTTCGGCATGCATTTGATCATATAAACACGATTTCAATCAAATAAATTCGACTTTATGCATTGTTATTGAAAAAATTGAAATTCCATTTAATAACTAAATTAAATTTAATTTTTGCAATGATCCTAACAGCTTGCACCTAAGTGCGAAACATGTTTTCGGCATGCATTTGATCATATAAACAGGATTTTAATCAAATTAATTCGACTTAATGCATTGTTATTGAAAAAATTGAAATTTCATTTAATAAATAAAATAAATTTAATTTTTGCAATGATCCTTATAGCTTGCACCTAAGTGCGACACATGTTTTCGGCATGCATTGGATCATGTAAATACGATTTCAATTAAATTAATTCGACTTTATGCATTGTTATTGAAAAAATTGAAATTTCATTTAATAAATAAAATAAATTTAATTTTCGCAATGATCCTAATAGGTTGCACCTAAGTGCGACACATGTTACAAGCATACTTTTGGTCATATAAACACGATTTCAATCAAATAAATTTGACTTTATGCATTGTTTTTGAAAAAATTGAAATTTCAGTTAATAAATAAATTAAATTCAATTTTTGCAATGATCCTAATAGCTGGCACCTAAGTGTGACACATGTTTTTGGCATGGATTTAATCATTTAAATACGATTTTAGACAAATAAATTCGACTTTATGCATTGTTATTGAAAAAATTGAAATTTCATTTAATAAAAAAAATTAATTTAATTTTCGCAATGATCCTAACAGGTCGCACCTAAGTGCGACACATGTTTTAAGCATACTTTTAGCCATATAAACACGATTTCAATCAAATAAATTTGACTTTATGCATTGTTTTTGAAAAAATTGAAATTTCAGTTAATAAATAAATTAAATTCAATTTTTGCAATAATCCTAATAGCTTGCACCTAAGTGTGACACATGTTTTTGGCATGGATTTAATCATTTAAATACGATTTTAATCAAATAAATTCGACTTTATGCATTGTTATTGAAAAAATTGAAATTCCATTTAATTAATAAAATGAATTTAATTTTTGCAATGATCCTAACAGCTTGCACCTAAGTGTGACACATGTTTTCGGCATGCATTTGATTTTTTAAACTTGATTTTAATTAAATAAATTCGACTTTATGCATTGTTGTTGAAAAAATTGAAATTTCATTTAATAAATAAAATAAATTTAATTTTTGCAATGATCCATATAGCTTGCACCTAAGCGCGACACATGTTTTTGGCATGCATTTGATCATTTAAACTTGATTTCAATCAAATAAATTCGACTTTATGCATTGTAATTGAAAGAATTGAAATTTCATTTAATAAATAAAATAAATTTAATTTTTGCAGTGATCCTAATTGCTTGCACCTAAGTGCGACACAAGTTTTCGGCATGCATTTGATCATATAAACACGATTTCAATCAAATTAATTCGACTTTATGCATTGCTATTGAAAAAATTGAAATTTCATTTAATAAATAAAATAAATTTAATTTTTGCAATGATCCTTATAGCTTGCACCTAAGTGCGACACATGTTTTCGGCATGCATTTGATCATATAAACACGATTTCAATTAAATTAATTCGACTTTATGCATTGTTATTGAAAAAATTGAAATTTCATTTAATAAATAAAATAAATTTAATTTTTGCAATGATCCTAACAGCTTGCACCTAAGTGCGACACATGTTTTCGGCATGCATTTGATCATATAAACACGATTTTAATCAAATTATTTCGACTTTATGCATTGTTATTGAAAAAATTTAAATTACATTTAATAAATAAAATAAATTTAATTTTTGCAATGATCCTTATAGCTTGCACCTAAGTGCGACACATGTTTTCGGCATGCATTGGATCATGTAAACACGATTTCAATTAAATTTATTCGACTTTATGCATTGTTATTGAAAAAATTTAAATTTCATTTAATAAATAAAATAAATTTAATTTTCGCAATGATCCTAATAGGTTGCACCTAAGTGCGACACATGTTTCAAGCATACTTTTGATCATATAAACACGATTTCAATCAAATAAATTTGACTTCATGCATTGTTTTTGAAAAAATTGGAATTTCATTTAAAAAATAAATTAAATTTAATTTTTGCAATGATCCTAACAGCTTGCACCTAAGTGCGACACATGTTTTCGGCATGCATTGGTACATGTAAACACGATTTCAATTAAATTAATTCGACTTTATGCATTGTTATTGAAAAAATTGAAATTTCATTTAATAAATAAAATAAATTTAATTTTTGCAATGATCCTAACAGCTTGCACCTAAGTGCGACACATGTTTTCGGCATGCAATTGATCATATAAACACGATTTTAATCAAATTATTTCGACTTTATGCATTGTTATTGAAAAAATTTAAATTACATTTAATAAATAAAATAAATTTAATTTTTGCAATGATCCTTATAGCTTGCACCTAAGTGCGACACATGTTTTCGGCATGCATTGGATCATGTAAAAACGATTTCAATTCAATTAATTCGACTTTATGCATTGTTATTGAAAAAATTTAAATTTAATTTAATAAATAAAATAAATTTAATTTTCGCAATGATCCTAATAGGTTGCACCTAAGTGCGACACATGTTTCAAGCATACTTTTGATCATATAAACACGATTTCAATCAAATAAATTCGACTTTATGCATTGTTATTGAAAAAATTGAAATTCCATTTAATAACTAAATTAAATTTAATTTTTGCAATGATCCTAACAGCTTGCACCTAAGTGCGACACATGTTTTCGGCATGCATTTGATCATATAAACACGATTTTAATCAAATTATTTCGACTTTATGCATTGTTATTGAAAAAATTTAAATTACATTTAATAAATAAAATAAATTTAATTTTTGCAATGATCCTTATAGCTTGCACCTAAGTGCGACACATGTTTTCGGCATGCATTGGATCATGTAAACACGATTTCAATTCAATTAATTCGACTTTATGCATTGTTATTGAAAAAATTGAAATTTCATTTAATAAATAAAATAAATTTAATTTTCGCAATGATCCTAATAGGTTGCACCTAAGTGCGACACATGTTTCAAGCATACTTTTGGTCATATAAACACGATTTCAATCAAATAAATTTGACTTTATGCATTGTTCTTGAAAAAATTGAAATTTCATTTAAAAAATAAATTAAATTTAATTTTTGCTATGATCCTAACAGCTTGCACCTAAGTGCGACATATGTTTTCGGCATGCATTTGATCATATAAACACGATTTCAATCAAATAAATTCGACTTTATGCATTGTTATTGAAAAAATTGAAATTCCATTTAATAACTAAATTAAATTTAATTTTTGCAATGATCCCAACAGCTTGCACCTAAGTGTGACACATGTTTTCGGCATGCATTTGATCATATAAACACGATTTTAATCAAATTATTTCGACTTTATGCATTGTTATTGAAAAAATTGAAATTTCATTTAATAAATAAAATAAATTTAATTTTTGCAGTGATCCTAATAGCTTGCACCTAAGTGCGACACATGTTTTCGGCATGCATTTGATCATATAAACACGATTTTAATCAAATTAATTCGACTTTATGCATTGTTATTGAAAAAATTGAAATTTCATTTAATAAATAAAATAAATTTAATTTTTGCAATGATCCCTATAGCTTGCACCTAAGTGCGACACATGTTTTCGGCATGCATTTGATCAAATAAACACGATTTCAATCAATATAATTCGACTTTATGCATTGTTATTGAAAAAATTGAAATTTCATTTGATAAATAAAATAAATTTAATTTTTGCAATGATCCTAATAGCCTGCACCTAAGTGTGACACATGTTTTCGGCATGCATTTGATCATTTAAACACGATTTTAATCAAATATATCCGACTTTATAAATTGTTATTGAAAAAATTGAAATTTCCTTTAATAAATAAAATAAATTTAATTTTTGCAATGATCCTAACAGCTTGCACCTAAGTGTGACACATGTTTTCGGCATGCATTTGATTTTTTAAACTTGATTTTTATTAAATAAATTCGACTTTATGCATTGTAATTGAAAGAATTGAAATTTCATTTAATAAATAAAATAAATTTAATTTTTGCAGTGATCCTAATAGCTTGCACCTAAGTGCGACACAAGTTTTCGGCATGCATTTGATCATATAAACACGATTTCAATCAAATTAATTCGACTTTATGCATTGCTATTGAAAAAATTGAAATTTCATTTAATGAATAAAATAAATTTAATTTTTGCAATGATCCTTATAGCTTGCACCTAAGTGCGACACATGTTTTCGGCATGCATTTGATCATATAAACACGATTTCAATTAAATAAATTCAACTTTATCCATTGTTTTAGAAAAAATTGAAATTTCATTCAATAAATAAAATAAATTTAATTTTTGCAATGATCCCAATAGCTTGCACCTAAGTGCGACACATGTTTTCGACATGCATTAAATAATATAAATACGATTTTAATCAAATTAATTTGACTTTATGCATTGTTATTGAAAAAATTGAAATTTCATTTAATAAATAAAATAAATTTAATTTTTGCAATGATCCTTATGGCTTTCACCTAAGTGCGACACATGTTTTCGGCATGCATTTGATCATATAAACACGATTTCAATCCAATTAATTCGACTTTAAGCATTGTTTTTGAAAAACATTGAAATTTCATTTAATAAATAAAATAAATTAGATTTTCGCAATGATCCTAATAGGTTGCACCTAAGTGCGACACATGTTTCAAGCATACTTTTGGTCATATAAACACGATTTCAATCAAATAAATTTGACTTTATGCATTGTTTTTGAAAAAATTGAAATTTCATTTGATAAATAAAATAAATTTAATTTTTGCAATGATCCCAACAGCTTGCACCTAAGTGCGACACATGTTTTCGGCATGCATTTGATCATATAAACACGATTTCAATCAAATAAATTCGACTTTATGCATTGTTATTGAAAAAATTGAAATTTCATTTAATAAATAAAATAAATTTAATTTTTGCAATGATCCTTATGGCTTGCACCTAAGTGCGACACATGTTTTAGTCATGCATTTGATAATTTAAACTTAATTTCAATCAAATATATTCGACTTTATGCATTGTTTTTGAAAAAATTGAAATTTCATTTAATAAATAAAATAAATTTAATTTTTTCAGTGATCCTAATAGCTTGCACCTAAGTGCGACACATGTTTTCGGCATGCATTTGATCATATAAATACGATTTCAATCAAATAAATAAGACTTTATGCATTGTTATTGAAAAAATTGAAATTCCATTTAATAACTAAATTAAATTAAATTTTTGCAATGATCCCAACAGCTTGCACCTAAGTGCGACACATGTTTTAGGCATGAATTTGATCATCTAAACTTGATTTCAATCAAATAAATTCGACTTTATGCATTGTTATACAAAAAATTGATATTTCATTTAATAAATAAAATAAATTTAATTTTTGCAATGATCCTAATAGGTTGCACCTAAGTGCGACACATGTTTCAAGCATACTTTTGATCATATAAACACGATTTCAATCAAATAAATTTGACTTCATGCATTGTTTTTGAAAAAATTGGAATTTCATTTAAAAAATAAATTAAATTTAATTTTTGCAATGATCCTAACAGCTTGCACCTAAGTGCGACACATGTTTTCGGCATGCATTGGTACATGTAAACACGATTTCAATTAAATTAATTCGACTTTATGCATTGTTATTGAAAAAATTGAAATTTCATTTAATAAATAAAATAAATTTAATTTTTGCAATGATCCTAACAGCTTGCACCTAAGTGCGACACATGTTTTCGGCATGCAATTGATCATATAAACACGATTTTAATCAAATTATTTCGACTTTATGCATTGTTATTGAAAAAATTTAAATTACATTTAATAAATAAAATAAATTTAATTTTTGCAATGATCCTTATAGCTTGCACCTAAGTGCGACACATGTTTTCGGCATGCATTGGATCATGTAAAAACGATTTCAATTCAATTAATTCGACTTTATGCATTGTTATTGAAGAAATTTAAATTTAATTTAATAAATAAAATAAATTTAATTTTCGCAATGATCCTAATAGGTTGCACCTAAGTGCGACACATGTTTCAAGCATACTTTTGATCATATAAACACGATTTCAATCAAATAAATTCGACTTTATGCATTGTTATTGAAAAAATTGAAATTCCATTTAATAACTAAATTAAATTTAATTTTTGCAATGATCCTAACAGCTTGCACCTAAGTGCGACACATGTTTTCGGCATGCATTTGATCATATAAACACGATTTTAATCAAATTATTTCGACTTTATGCATTGTTATTGAAAAAATTTAAATTACATTTAATAAATAAAATAAATTTAATTTTTGCAATGATCCTTATAGCTTGCACCTAAGTGCGACACATGTTTTCGGCATGCATTGGATCATGTAAACACGATTTCAATTCAATTAATTCGACTTTATGCATTGTTATTGAAAAAATTGAAATTTCATTTAATAAATAAAATAAATTTAATTTTCGCAATGATCCTAATAGGTTGCACCTAAGTGCGACACATGTTTCAAGCATACTTTTGGTCATATAAACACGATTTCAATCAAATAAATTTGACTTTATGCATTGTTCTTGAAAAAATTGAAATTTCATTTAAAAAATAAATTAAATTTAATTTTTGCTATGATCCTAACAGCTTGCACCTAAGTGCGACATATGTTTTCGGCATGCATTTGATCATATAAACACGATTTCAATCAAATAAATTCGACTTTATGCATTGTTATTGAAAAAATTGAAATTCCATTTAATAACTAAATTAAATTTAATTTTTGCAATGATCCCAACAGCTTGCACCTAAGTGTGACACATGTTTTCGGCATGCATTTGATCATATAAACACGATTTTAATCAAATAAATTCGACTTTATGCATTGTTATTGAAAAAATTGAAATTTCATTTAATAAATAAAATAAATTTAATTTTTGCAGTGATCCTAATAGCTTGCACCTAAGTGCGACACATGTTTTCGGCATGCATTTGATCATATAAACACGATTTTAATCAAATTAATTCGACTTTATGCATTGTTATTGAAAAAATTGAAATTTCATTTAATAAATAAAATAAATTTAATTTTTGCAATAATCCCTATAGCTTGCACCTAAGTGCGACACATGTTTTCGGCATGCATTTGATCAAATAAACACGATTTCAATCAATATAATTCGACTTTATGCATTGTTATTGAAAAAATTGAAATTTCATTTGATAAATAAAATAAATTTAATTTTTGCAATGATCCTAATAGCCTGCACCTAAGTGTGACACATGTTTTCGGCATGCATTTGATCATTTAAACACGATTTTAATCAAATATATCCGACTTTATAAATTGTTATTGAAAAAATTGAAATTTCCTTTAATAAATAAAATAAATTTAATTTTTGCAATGATCCTAACAGCTTGCACCTAAGTGTGACACATGTTTTCGGCATGCATTTGATTTTTTAAACTTGATTTTTATTAAATAAATTCGACTTTATGCATTGTAATTGAAAGAATTGAAATTTCATTTAATAAATAAAATAAATTTAATTTTTGCAGTGATCCTAATAGCTTGCACCTAAGTGCGACACAAGTTTTCGGCATGCATTTGATCATATAAACACGATTTCTATCAAATTTATTCGACTTTATGCATTGCTATTGAAAAAATTGAAATTTCATTTAATGAATAAAATAAATTTAATTTTTGCAATGATCCTTATAGCTTGCACCTAAGTGCGACACATGTTTTCGGCATGCATTTGATCATATAAACACGATTTCAATTAAATAAATTCAACTTTATCCATTGTTTTAGAAAAAATTGAAATTTCATTCAATAAATAAAATAAATTTAATTTTTGCAATGATCCCAATAGCTTGCACCTAAGTGCGACACATGTTTTCGACATGCATTAAATAATATAAATACGATTTTAATCAAATTAATTTGACTTTATGCATTGTTATTGAAAAAATTGAAATTTCATTTAATAAATAAAATAAATTTAATTTTTGCAATGATCCTTATGGCTTTCACCTAAGTGCGACACATGTTTTCGGCATGCATTTGATCATATAAACACGATTTCAATCCAATTAATTCGACTTTAAGCATTGTTTTTGAAAAACATTGAAATTTCATTTAATAAATAAAATAAATTAGATTTTCGCAATGATCCTAATAGGTTGCACCTAAGTGCGACACATGTTTCAAGCATACTTTTGGTCATATAAACACGATTTCAATCAAATAAATTTGACTTTATGCATTGTTTTTGAAAAAATTGAAATTTCATTTGATAAATAAAATAAATTTAATTTTTGCAATGATCCCAACAGCTTGCACCTAAGTGCGACACATGTTTTCGGCATGCATTTGATCATTTAAACACGATTTAAATCAAATAAATTCGACTTTATGCATTGTTATTGAAAAAATTGAAATTTCATTTAATAAATAAAATAAATTTAATTTTTGCAATGATCCTTATGGCTTGCACCTAAGTGCGACACATGTTTTAGTCATGCATTTGATAATTTAAACTTAATTTCAATCAAATATATTCGACTTTATGCATTGTTTTTGAAAAAATTGAAATTTCATTTAATAAATAAAATAAATTTAATTTTTTCAGTGATCCTAATAGCTTGCACCTAAGTGCGACACATGTTTTCGGCATGCATTTGATCATATAAATACGATTTCAATCAAATAAATAAGACTTTATGCATTGTTATTGAAAAAATTGAAATTCCATTTAATAACTAAATTAAATTAAATTTTTGCAATGATCCCAACAGCTTGCACCTAAGTGCGACACATGTTTTAGGCATGAATTTGATCATCTAAACTTGATTTCAATCAAATAAATTCGACTTTATGCATTGTTATACAAAAAATTGATATTTCATTTAATAAATAAAATAAATTTAATTTTTGCAATGATCCTAATAGCTTGCACCTAAGTGCGACACATGTTTTCGGCATGCATTTGATCATATAAACACGATTTTAATCAAATTATTTCGACTTTATGCATTGTTATTGAAAAAATTTAAATTACATTTAATAAATAAAATAAATTTAATTTTTGCAATGATCCTTATAGCTTGCACCTAAGTGCGACACATGTTTTCGGCATGCATTGGATCATGTAAACACGATTTCAATTAAATTAATTCGACTTTATGCATTGTTATTGAAAAAATTGAAATTTCATTTAATAAATAAAATAAATTTAATTTTCGCAATGATCCTAATAGGTTGCACCTAAGTGCGACACATCTTTCAAGCATACTTTTGATCATATAAACACGATTTCAATCAAATAAATTTGACTTTATGCATTGTTTTTGAAAAAATGGAAATTTCATTTAAAAAATAAATTAAATTAAATTTTTGCAATGATTCTAACAGCTGGCACCTAAGTGCGACACATGTTTTCGGCATGCATTTGATTATATAAACACGATTTCAATCAAATAAATTCGACTTTATGCATTGTTATTGAAAAAATTGAAATTCCATTTAATAACTAAATTAAATTTAATTTTTGCAATGATCCTAACAGCTTGCACCTAAGTGCGACACATGTTTACGGCATGCATTTGATCATGTAAACACGATTTTAATCAAATTATTTCGACTTTATGCATTGTTATTGAAAAAATTTAAATTACATTTAATAAATAAAATAAATTAATATTTTTGCAATGATCCTTATAGCTTGCACCTAAGTGCGACACATGTTTTCGGCATGCATTGGATCATGTAAACACGATTTCAATTAAATGAATTCGACTTTATGCATTGTTTTTGAAAAAAATGAAATTTCATTTAATAAATAAAATAAATTAGATTTTCGCAATGATCCTAATAGGTTGCACCTAAGTGCGACATATGTTTCAAGCATACTTTTGGTCATATAAACACGATTTCAATCAAATAAATTTGACTTTATGCATTGTTTTTGAAAAAATTGAAATTTCATTTAAAAAATAAATTAAATTTAATTTTTGCAATGATCCTAACAGCTTGCACCTAAGTGCGACATATGTTTTCGGCATGCATTTGATCATATAAACACGATTTCAATCAAATAAATTCGACTTTATGCATTGTTATTGAAAAAATTGAAATTCCATTTAATAACTAAATTAAATTAAATTTTTGCAATGATCCCAACAGCTTGCACCTAAGTGCGACACATGTTTTAGGCATGAATTTGATCATCTAAACTTGATTTCAATCAAATAAATTCGACTTTATGCATTGTTATACAAAAAATTGATATTTCATTTAATAAATAAAATAAATTTAATTTTTGCAATGATCCTAATAGGTTGCACCTAAGTGCGACACATGTTACAAGCATACTTTTGGTCATATAAACACGATTTCAATCAAATAAATTTGACTTTATGCATTGTTTTTGAAAAAATTGAAATTTCAGTTAATAAATAAATTAAATTCAATTTTTGCAATGATCCTAATAGCTGGCACCTAAGTGTGACACATGTTTTTGGCATGGATTTAATCATTTAAATACGATTTTAATCAAATAAATTCGACTTTATGCATTGTTATTGAAAAAATTGAAATTCCATTTAATTAATAAAATGAATTTAATTTTTGCAATGATCCTAACAGCTTGCACCTAAGTGTGACACATGTTTTCGGCATGCATTTGATTTTTTAAACTTGATTTTAATTAAATAAATTCGACTTTATGCATTGTTGTTGAAAAAATTTAAATTACATTTAATAAATAAAATAAATTTAATTTTTGCAATGATCCTTATAGCTTGCACCTAAGTGCGACACATGTTTTCGGCATGCATTGGATCATGTAAACACGATTTCAATTAAATTAATTCGACTTTATGCATTGTTATTGAAAAAATTGAAATTTCATTTAATAAATAAAATAAATTTAATTTTCGCAATGATCCTAATAGGTTGCACCTAAGTGCGACACATCTTTCAAGCATACTTTTGATCATATAAACACGATTTCAATCAAATAAATTTGACTTTATGCATTGTTTTTGAAAAAATGGAAATTTCATTTAAAAAATAAATTAAATTAAATTTTTGCAATGATTCTAACAGCTGGCACCTAAGTGCGACACATGTTTTCGGCATGCATTTGATTATATAAACACGATTTCAATCAAATAAATTCGACTTTATGCATTGTTATTGAAAAAATTGAAATTCCATTTAATAACTAAATTAAATTTAATTTTTGCAATGATCCTAACAGCTTGCACCTAAGTGCGACACATGTTTACGGCATGCATTTGATCATGTAAACACGATTTTAATCAAATTATTTCGACTTTATGCATTGTTATTGAAAAAATTTAAATTACATTTAATAAATAAAATAAATTAATATTTTTGCAATGATCCTTATAGCTTGCACCTAAGTGCGACACATGTTTTCGGCATGCATTGGATCATGTAAACACGATTTCAATTAAATGAATTCGACTTTATGCATTGTTTTTGAAAAAATTGAAATTTCATTTAATAAATAAAATAAATTAGATTTTCGCAATGATCCTAATAGGTTGCACCTAAGTGCGACACATGTTTCAAGCATACTTTTGGTCATATAAACACGATTTCAATCAAATAAATTTGACTTTATGCATTGTTTTTGAAAAAATTGAAATTTCATTTAAAAAATAAATTAAATTTAATTTTTGCAATGATCCTAACAGCTTGCACCTAAGTGCGACATATGTTTTCGGCATGCATTTGATCATATAAACACGATTTCAATCAAATAAATTCGACTTTATGCATTGTTATTGAAAAAATTGAAATTCCATTTAATAACTAAATTAAATTAAATTTTTGCAATGATCCCAACAGCTTGCACCTAAGTGCGACACATGTTTTAGGCATGAATTTGATCATCTAAACTTGATTTCAATCAAATAAATTCGACTTTATGCATTGTTATACAAAAAATTGATATTTCATTTAATAAATAAAATAAATTTAATTTTTGCAATGATCCTAATAGGTTGCACCTAAGTGCGACACATGTTACAAGCATACTTTTGGTCATATAAACACGATTTCAATCAAATAAATTTGACTTTATGCATTGTTTTTGAAAAAATTGAAATTTCAGTTAATAAATAAATTAAATTCAATTTTTGCAATGATCCTAATAGCTGGCACCTAAGTGTGACACATGTTTTTGGCATGGATTTAATCATTTAAATACGATTTTAATCAAATAAATTCGACTTTATGCATTGTTATTGAAAAAATTGAAATTCCATTTAATTAATAAAATGAATTTAAATTTTGCAATGATCCTAACAGCTTGCACCTAAGTGTGACACATGTTTTCGGCATGCATTTGATTTTTTAAACTTGATTTTAATTAAATAAATTCGACTTTATGCATTGTTGTTGAAAAAATTGAAATTTCATTTAATAAATAAAATAAATTTAATTTTTGCAATGATCCTTATAGCTTGCACCTAAGTGCGACACATGTTTTCGGCATGCATTGGATCATGTAAATACGATTTCAATTAAATTAATTCGACTTTATGCATTGTTATTGAAAAAATTGAAATTTCATTTAATAAATAAAATAAATTTAATTTTCGCAATGATCCTAATAGGTTGCACCTAAGTGCGACACATGTTACAAGCATACTTTTGGTCATATAAACACGATTTCAATCAAATAAATTTGACTTTATGCATTGTTTTTGAAAAAATTGAAATTTCAGTTAATAAATAAATTAAATTCAATTTTTGCAATGATCCTAATAGCTGGCACCTAAGTGTGACACATGTTTTTGGCATGGATTTAATCATTTAAATACGATTTTAATCAAATAAATTCGACTTTATGCATTGTTATTGAAAAAATTGAAATTCCATTTAATTAATAAAATGAATTTAATTTTTGCAATGATCCTAACAGCTTGCACCTAAGTGTGACACATGTTTTCGGCATGCATTTGATTTTTTAAACTTGATTTTAATTAAATAAATTCGACTTTATGCATTGTTGTTGAAAAAATTGAAATTCCATTTAATAACTAAATTAAATTTAATTTTTGCAATGATCCTAACAGCTTGCACCTAAGTGCGACACATGTTTTCGGCATGCATTTGATCATATAAACACGATTTTAATCAAATTATTTCGACTTTATGCATTGTTATTGAAAAAATTTAAATTACATTTAATAAATAAAATAAATTTAATTTTTGCAATGATCCTTATAGCTTGCACCTAAGTGCGACACATGTTTTCGGCATGCATTGGATCATGTAAACACGATTTCAATTCAATTAATTCGACTTTATGCATTGTTATTGAAAAAATTGAAATTTCATTTAATAAATAAAATAAATTTAATTTTCGCAATGATCCTAATAGGTTGCACCTAAGTGCGACACATGTTTCAAGCATACTTTTGGTCATATAAACACGATTTCAATCAAATAAATTTGACTTTATGCATTGTTCTTGAAAAAATTGAAATTTCATTTAAAAAATAAATTAAATTTAATTTTTGCAATGATCCTAACAGCTTGCACCTAAGTGCGACATATGTTTTCGGCATGCATTTGATCATATAAACACGATTTCAATCAAATAAATTCGACTTTATGCATTGTTATTGAAAAAATTGAAATTCCATTTAATAACTAATTTAAATTTAATTTTTGCAATGATCCCAACAGCTTGCACCTAAGTGTGACACATGTTTTCGGCATGCATTTGATCATATAAACACGATTTTAATCAAATAGATTCGACTTTATGCATTGTTATTGAAAAAATTGAAATTTCATTTAATAAATAAAATAAATTTAATTTTTGCAGTGATCCTAATAGCTTGCACCTAAGTGCGACACATGTTTTCGGCATGCATTTGATCATATAAATACGATTTCAATCAAATAAATTCGACTTTATGCATTGTTATTGAAAAAATTGAAATTCCATTTAATAACTAAATTAAATTAAATTTTTGCAATGATCCCAACAGCTTGCACCTAAGTGCGACACATGTTTTAGGCATGAGTTTGATCATCTAAACTTGATTTCAATCAAATAAATTCGACTTTATGCATTGTTATACAAAAAATTGATATTTCATTTAATAAATAAAATAAATTTAATTTTTGCAATGATCCTAATAGCTTGCACCTAAGTGCGACACATGTTTTCGGCATGCATTTGATCATATAAACACGATTTTAATCAAATTATTTCGACTTTATGCATTGTTATTGAAAAAATTTAAATTACATTTAATAAATAAAATAAATTTAATTTTTGCAATGATCCTTATAGCTTGCACCTAAGTGCGACACATGTTTTCGGCATGCATTGGATCATGTAAACACGATTTCAATTAAATTAATTCGACTTTATGCATTGTTATTGAAAAAATTGAAATTTCATTTAATAAATAAAATAAATTTAATTTTCGCAATGATCCTAATAGGTTGCACCTAAGTGCGACACATCTTTCAAGCATACTTTTGATCATATAAACACGATTTCAATCAAATAAATTTGACTTTATGCATTGTTTTTGAAAAAATGGAAATTTCATTTAAAAAATAAATTAAATTAAATTTTTGCAATGATTCTAACAGCTGGCACCTAAGTGCGACACATGTTTTCGGCATGCATTTGATTATATAAACACGATTTCAATCAAATAAATTCGACTTTATGCATTGTTATTGAAAAAATTGAAATTCCATTTAATAACTAAATTAAATTTAATTTTTGCAATGATCCTAACAGCTTGCACCTAAGTGCGACACATGTTTACGGCATGCATTTGATCATGTAAACACGATTTTAATCAAATTATTTCGACTTTATGCATTGTTATTGAAAAAATTTAAATTACATTTAATAAATAAAATAAATTAATATTTTTGCAATGATCCTTATAGCTTGCACCTAAGTGCGACACATGTTTTCGGCATGCATTGGATCATGTAAACACGATTTCAATTAAATGAATTCGACTTTATGCATTGTTTTTGAAAAAATTGAAATTTCATTTAATAAATAAAATAAATTAGATTTTCGCAATGATCCTAATAGGTTGCACCTAAGTGCGACACATGTTTCAAGCATACTTTTGGTCGTATAAACAGGATTTCAATCAAATAAATTTGACTTTATGCATTGTTTTTGAAAAAATTGAAATTTCATTTAAAAAATAAATTAAATTTAATTTTTGCAATGATCCTAACAGCTTGCACCTAAGTGCGACATATGTTTTCGGCATGCATTTGATCATATAAACACGATTTCAATCAAATAAATTCGACTTTATGCATTGTTATTGAAAAAATTGAAATTCCATTTAATAACTAAATTAAATTAAATTTTTGCAATGATCCCAACAGCTTGCACCTAAGTGCGACACATGTTTTAGGCATGAATTTAATCATCTAAACTTGATTTCAATCAAATAAATTCGACTTTATGCATTGTTATACAAAAAATTGATATTTCATTTAATAAATAAAATAAATTTAATTTTTGCAATGATCCTAATAGCTTGCACCTAAGTGCGACACATGTTTTTGGCATGGATTTAATCATTTAAATACGATTTTAATCAAATAAATTCGACTTTATGCATTGTTATTGAAAAAATTGAAATTCCATTTAATTAATAAAATGAATTTAATTTTTGCAATGATCCTAACAGCTTGCACCTAAGTGTGACACATGTTTTCGGCATGCATTTGATTTTTTAAACTTGATTTTAATTAAATAAATTCGACTTTATGCATTGTTGTTGAAAAAATTGAAATTTCATTTAATAAATAAAATAAATTTAATTTTTGCAATGATCCATATAGCTTGCACCTAAGCGCGACACATGTTTTTGGCATGCATTTGATCATTTAAACTTGATTTCAATCAAATAAATTCGACTTTATGCATTGTAATTGAAAGAATTGAAATTTCATTTAATAAATAAAATAAATTTAATTTTTGCAGTGATCCTAATTGCTTGCACCTAAGTGCGACACTAGTTTTCGGCATGCATTTGATCATATAAACACGATTTCAATCAAATTAATTCGACTTTATGCATTGCTATTGAAAAAATTGAAATTTCATTTAATGAATAAAATAAATTTAATTTTTGCAATGATCCTTATAGCTTGCACCTAAGTGCGACACATGTTTTCGGCATGCATTTGATCATATAAACACAATTTCAATTAAATTAATTCGACTTTATGCATTGTTATTGAAAAAATTGAAATTTCATTTAATAAATAAAATAAATTTAATTTTTGCAATGATCCTAACAGCTTGCACCTAAGTGCGACACATGTTTTCGGCATGAATTTGATCATATAAACACGATTTTAATCAAATTATTTCGACTTTATGCATTGTTATTGAAAAAATTTAAATTACATTGAATAAATAAAATAAATTTAATTTTTGCAATGATCCTTATAGCTTGCACCTAAGTGCGACACATGTTTTCGGCATGCATTGGATCATGTAAACACGATTTCAATTAAATTTATTCGACTTTATGCATTGTTATTGAAAAAATTTAAATTTCATTTAATAAATAAAATAAATTTAATTTTCGCAATGATCCTAATAGGTTGCACCTAAGTGCGACACATGTTTCAAGCATAATTTTGATCATATAAACACGATTTCAATCAAATAAATTTGACTTCATGCATTGTTTTTGAAAAAATTGGAATTTCATTTAAAAAATAAATTAAATTTAATTTTTGCAATGATCCTAACAGCTTGCACCTAAGTGCGACACATGTTTTCGGCATGCATTGGTACATGTAAACACGATTTCAATTAAATTAATTCGACTTTATGCATTGTTATTGAAAAAATTGAAATTTCATTTAATAAATAAAATAAATTTAATTTTTGCAATGATCCTAACAGCTTGCACCTAAGTGCGATACATGTTTTCGGCATGCAATTGATCATATAAACACGATTTTAATCAAATTATTTCGACTTTATGCATTGTTATTGAAAAAATTTAAATTAAATTTAATAAATAAAATAAATTTAATTTTTGCAATGATCCTTATAGCTTGCACCTAAGTGCGACACATGTTTTCGGCATGCATTGGATCATGTAAACACGATTTCAATTAAATTAATTCGACTTTATGCATTGTTATTGAAAAAATTTAAATTTAATTTAATAAATAAAATAAATTTAGTTTTCGCAATTATCCTAATAGGTTGCACCTAAGTGCGACACATGTTTCAAGCATACTTTTGATCATATAAACACGATTTCAATCAAATAAATTCGACTTTATGCATTGTTATTGAAAAAATTGAAATTCCATTTAATAACTAAATTAAATTTAATTTTTGCAATGATCCTAACAGCTTGCACCTAAGTGCGACACATGTTTTCGGCATGAATTTGATCATATAAACACGATTTTAATCAAATTATTTCGACTTTATGCATTGTTATTGAAAAAATTTAAATTACATTTAATAAATAAAATAAATTTAATTTTTGCAATGATCCTTATAGCTTGCACCTAAGTGCGACACATGTTTTCGGCATGCATTGGATCATGTAAACACGATTTCAATTAAATTTATTCGACTTTATGCATTGTTATTGAAAAAATTTAAATTTCATTTAATAAATAAAATAAATTTAATTTTCGCAATGATCCTAATAGGTTGCACCTAAGTGCGACACATGTTTCAAGCATAATTTTGATCATATAAACACGATTTCAATCAAATAAATTTGACTTCATGCATTGTTTTTGAAAAAATTGGAATTTCATTTAAAAAATAAATTAAATTTAATTTTTGCAATGATCCTAACAGCTTGCACCTAAGTGCGACACATGTTTTCGGCATGCATTGGTACATGTAAACACGATTTCAATTAAATTAATTCGACTTTATGCATTGTTATTGAAAAAATTGAAATTTCATTTAATAAATAAAATAAATTTAATTTTTGCAATGATCCTAACAGCTTGCACCTAAGTGCGACACATGTTTTCGGCATGCAATTGATCATATAAACACGATTTTAATCAAATTATTTCGACTTTATGCATTGTTATTGAAAAAATTTAAATTAAATTTAATAAATAAAATAAATTTAATTTTTGCAATGATCCTTATAGCTTGCACCTAAGTGCGACACATGTTTTCGGCATGCATTGGATCATGTAAACACGATTTCAATTAAATTAATTCGACTTTATGCATTGTTATTGAAAAAATTTAAATTTAATTTAATAAATAAAATAAATTTAATTTTCGCAATGATCCTAATAGGTTGCACCTAAGTGCGACACATGTTTCAAGCATACTTTTGATCATATAAACACGATTTCAATCAAATAAATTCGACTTTATGCATTGTTATTGAAAAAATTAAAATTCCATTTAATAACTAAATTAAATTTAATTTTTGCAATGATCCTAACAGCTTGCACCTAAGTGCGACACATGTTTTCGGCATGCATTTGATCATATAAACACGATTTTAATCAAATTATTTCGACTTTATGCATTGTTATTGAAAAAATTTAAATTACATTTAATAAATAAAATAAATTTAATTTTTGCAATGATCCTTATAGCTTGCACCTAAGTGCGACACATGTTTTCGGCATGCATTGGATCATGTAAACACGATTTCAATTCAATTAATTCGACTTTATTCATTGTTATTGAAAAAATTGAAATTTCATTTAATAAATAAAATAAATTTAATTTTCGCAATGATCCTAATAGGTTGCACCTAAGTGCGACACATGTTTCAAGCATACTTTTGGTCATATAAACACGATTTCAATCAAATAAATTTGACTTTATGCATTGTTTTTGAAAAAATTGAAATTTCATTTAAAAAATAAATTAAATTTAATTTTTGCAATGATCCTAACAGCTTGCACCTAAGTGCGACATATGTTTTCGGCATGCATTTGATCATATAAACACGATTTCAATCAAATAAATTCGACTTTATGCATTGTTATTGAAAAAATTGAAATTCCATTTAATAACTAAATTAAATTTAATTTTTGCAATGATCCCAACAGCTTGCACCTAAGTGCGACACATGTTTTCGGCATGCATTGGATCATGTAAACACGATTTCAATTAAATTAATTCGACTTTATGCATTGTTATTGAAAAAATTGAAATTTCATTTAATAAATAAAATAAATTTAATTTTCGCAATGATCCTAATAGGTTGCACCTAAGTGCGACACATCTTTCAAGCATACTTTTGATCATATAAACACGATTTCAATCAAATAAATTTGACTTTATGCATTGTTTTTGAAAAAATGGAAATTTCATTTAAAAAATAAATTAAATTAAATTTTTGCAATGATTCTAACAGCTGGCACCTAAGTGCGACACATGTTTTCGGCATGCATTTGATTATATAAACACGATTTCAATCAAATAAATTCGACTTTATGCATTGTTATTGAAAAAATTGAAATTCCATTTAATAACTAAATTAAATTTAATTTTTGCAATGATCCTAACAGCTTGCACCTAAGTGCGACACATGTTTACGGCATGCATTTGATCATGTAAACACGATTTTAATCAAATTATTTCGACTTTATGCATTGTTATTGAAAAAATTTAAATTACATTTAATAAATAAAATAAATTAATATTTTTGCAATGATCCTTATAGCTTGCACCTAAGTGCGACACATGTTTTCGGCATGCATTGGATCATGTAAACACGATTTCAATTAAATGAATTCGACTTTATGCATTGTTTTTGAAAAAATTGAAATTTCATTTAATAAATAAAATAAATTAGATTTTCGCAATGATCCTAATAGGTTGCACCTAAGTGCGACACATGTTTCAAGCATACTTTTGGTCATATAAACACGATTTCAATCAAATAAATTTGACTTTATGCATTGTTTTTGAAAAAATTGAAATTTCATTTAAAAAATAAATTAAATTTAATTTTTGCAATGATCCTAACAGCTTGCACCTAAGTGCGACATATGTTTTCGGCATGCATTTGATCATATAAACACGATTTCAATCAAATAAATTCGACTTTATGCATTTTTATTGAAAAAATTGAAATTCCATTTAATAACTAAATTAAATTAAATTTTTGCAATGATCCCAACAGCTTGCACCTAAGTGCGACACATGTTTTAGGCATGAATTTGATCATCTAAACTTGATTTCAATCAAATAAATTCGACTTTATGCATTGTTATACAAAAAATTGATATTTCATTTAATAAATAAAATAAATTTAATTTTTGCAATGATCCTAATAGCTTGCACCTAAGTGCGACACATGTTTTTGGCATGGATTTAATCATTTAAATACGATTTTAATCAAATAAATTCGACTTTATGCATTGTTATTGAAAAAATTGAAATTCCATTTAATTAATAAAATGAATTTAATTTTTGCAATGATCCTAATAGCTTGCACCTAAGTGTGACACATGTTTTCGGCATGCATTTGATTTTTTAAACTTGATTTTAATTAAATAAATTCGACTTTATGCATTGTTGTTGAAAAAATTGAAATTTCATTTAATAAATAAAATAAATTTAATTTTTGCAATGATCCATATAGCTTGCACCTAAGCGCGACACATGTTTTTGGCATGCATTTGATCATTTAAACTTGATTTCAATCAAATAAATTCGACTTTATGCATTGTAATTGAAAGAATTGAAATTTCATTTAATAAATAAAATAAATTTAATTTTTGCAGTGATCCTAATTGCTTGCACCTAAGTGCGACACTAGTTTTCGGCATGCATTTGATCATATAAACACGATTTCAATCAAATTAATTCGACTTTATGCATTGCTATTGAAAAAATTGAAATTTCATTTAATGAATAAAATAAATTTAATTTTTGCAATGATCCTTATAGCTTGCACCTAAGTGCGACACATGTTTTCGGCATGCATTTGATCATATAAACACGATTTCAATTAAATTAATTCGACTTTATGCATTGTTATTGAAAAAATTGAAATTTCATTTAATAAATAAATAAATTTAATTTTTGCAATGATCCTAACAGCTTGCACCTAAGTGCGACACATGTTTTCGGCATGAATTTGATCATATAAACACGATTTTAATCAAATTATTTCGACTTTATGCATTGTTATTGAAAAAATTTAAATTACATTGAATAAATAAAATAAATTTAATTTTTGCAATGATCCTTATAGCTTGCACCTAAGTGCGACACATGTTTTCGGCATGCATTGGATCATGTAAACACGATTTCAATTAAATTTATTCGACTTTATGCATTGTTATTGAAAAAATTTAAATTTCATTTAATAAATAAAATAAATTTAATTTTCGCAATGATCCTAATAGGTTGCACCTAAGTGCGACACATGTTTCAAGCATAATTTTGATCATATAAACACGATTTCAATCAAATAAATTTGACTTCATGCATTGTTTTTGAAAAAATTGGAATTTCATTTAAAAAATAAATTAAATTTAATTTTTGCAATGATCCTAACAGCTTGCACCTAAGTGCGACACATGTTTTCGGCATGCATTGGTACATGTAAACACGATTTCAATTAAATTAATTCGACTTTATGCATTGTTATTGAAAAAATTGAAATTTCATTTAATAAATAAAATAAATTTAATTTTTGCAATGATCCTAACAGCTTGCACCTAAGTGCGACACATGTTTTCGGCATGCAATTGATCATATAAACACGATTTTAATCAAATTATTTCGACTTTATGCATTGTTATTGAAAAAATTTAAATTAAATTTAATAAATAAAATAAATTTAATTTTTGCAATGATCCTTATAGCTTGCACCTAAGTGCGACACATGTTTTCGGCATGCATTGGATCATGTAAACACGATTTCAATTAAATTAATTCGACTTTATGCATTGTTATTGAAAAAATTTAAATTTAATTTAATAAATAAAATAAATTTAATTTTCGCAATGATCCTAATAGGTTGCACCTAAGTGCGACACATGTTTCAAGCATACTTTTGATCATATAAACACGATTTCAATCAAATAAATTCGACTTTATGCATTGTTATTGAAAAAATTGAAATTCCATTTAATAACTAAATTAAATTTAATTTTTGCAATGATCCTAACAGCTTGCACCTAAGTGCGACACATGTTTTCGGCATGCATTTGATCATATAAACACGATTTTAATCAAATTATTTCGACTTTATGCATTGTTATTGAAAAAATTTAAATTACATTTAATAAATAAAATAAATTTAATTTTTGCAATGATCCTTATAGCTTGCACCTAAGTGCGACACATGTTTTCGGCATGCATTGGATCATGTAAACACGATTTCAATTCAATTAATTCGACTTTATTCATTGTTATTGAAAAAATTGAAATTTCATTTAATAAATAAAATAAATTTAATTTTCGCAATGATCCTAATAGGTTGCACCTAAGTGCGACACATGTTTCAAGCATACTTTTGGTCATATAAACACGATTTCAATCAAATAAATTTGACTTTATGCATTGTTTTTGAAAAAATTGAAATTTCATTTAAAAAATAAATTAAATTTAATTTTTGCAATGATCCTAACAGCTTGCACCTAAGTGCGACATATGTTTTCAGCATGCATTTGATCATATAAACACGATTTCAATCAAATAAATTCGACTTTATGCATTGTTATTGAAAAAATTGAAATTCCATTTAATAACTAAATTAAATTTAATTTTTGCAATGATCCCAACAGCTTGCACCTAAGTGTGACACATGTTTTCGGCATGCATTTGATCATATAAACACGATTTTAATCAAATAGATTCGACTTTATGCATTGTTATTGAAAAAATTGAAATTTCATTTAATAAATAAAATAAATTTAATTTTTGCAGTGATCCTAATAGCTTGCACCTAAGTGCGACACATGTTTTCGGCATGCATTTGATCATATAAACACGATTTTAATCAAATTAATTCGACTTTATGCATTGTTATTGAAAAAATTGAAATTTCATTTAATAAATAAAATAAATTTAATTTTTGCAATAATCCCTATAGCTTGCACCTAAGTGCGACACATGTTTTCGGCATGCATTTGATCAAATAAACACGATTTCAATCAAATTAATTCGACTTTATGCATTGTTATTGAAAAAATTGAAATTTCATTTGATAAATAAAATAAATTTAATTTTTGCAATGATCCTAACAGCTTGCACCTAAGTGTGACACATGTTTTCGGCATGCATTTGATTTTTTAAACTTGATTTTTATTAAATAAATTCGACTTTATGCATTGTAATTGAAAGAATTGAAATTTCATTTAATAAATAAAATAAATTTAATTTTTGCAGTGATCCTAATAGCTTGCACCTAAGTGCGACACAAGTTTTCGGCATGCATTTGATCATATAAACACGATTTCAATCAAATTAATTCGACTTTATGCATTGCTATTGAAAAAATTGAAATTTCATTTAATGAATAAAATAAATTTAATTTTTGCAATGATCCTTATAGCTTGCACCTAAGTGCGACACATGTTTTCGGCATGCATTTGATCATATAAACACGATTTCAATTAAATAAATTCAACTTTATCCATTGTTTTTGAAAAAATTGAAATTTCATTCAATAAATAAAATAAATTTAATTTTTGCAATGATCCCAATAGCTTGCACCTAAGTGCGACACATGTTTTCGACATGCATTAAATAATATAAATACGATTTTAATCAAATTAATTTGACTTTATGCATTGTTATTGAAAAAATTGAAATTTCATTTAATAAATAAAATAAATTTAATTTTTGCAATGATCCTTATGGCTTTCACCTAAGTGCGACACATGTTTTCGGCATGCATTTAATCATATAAACACGATTTCAATCCAATTAATTCGACTTTAAGCATTGTTTTTGAAAAACATTGAAATTTCATTTAATAAATAAAATAAATTTAATTTTTGCAATGATCCTTATGGCTTTCACCTAAGTGCGACAAAGGTTTTCGGCAAGCATTTGATCATATAAACACGATTTCAATCAAATTATTTTGACTTTATGCATTGTTATTGAAAAAATTGAAATTTCATTTAATAAATAAAATAAATTTAATTTTTGCAATGATCCTTATGGCTTGCACCTAAGTGTGACACATGTTTTCGGCAAGCATTTGATCATATAAACACGATTTCAATCAAATTATTTTGACTTTATGCATTGTTATTGAAAAAATTGAAATTTCATTTAATAAATAAAATAAATTTAATTTTTGCAATGATCCTTATGGCTTGCACCTAAGTGCGCCACATGTTTTCGGCAAGCATTTGATCATATAAACACGATTTCAATCAAATTATTTTGACTTTATGCATTGTTATTGAAAAAATTGAAATTTCATTTGATAAATAAAATAAATTTAATTTTTGCAATGATCCCAACAGCTTGCACCTAAGTGCGACACATGTTTTCGGCATGCATTTGATCATTTAAACACGATTTAAATCAAATAAATTCGACTTTATGCATTGTTATTGAAAAAATTGAAATTTCATTTAATAAATAAAATAAATTTAATTTTTGCAATGATCCTTATGGCTTGCACCTAAGTGCGACACATGTTTTAGTCATGCATTTGATAATTTAAACTTAATTTTAATCAAATATATTCGACTTTATGCATTGTTTTTGAAAAAATTGAAATTTCATTTAATAAATAAAATAAATTTAATTTTTTCAGTGATCCTAATAGCTTGCACCTAAGTGCGACACATGTTTTCGGCATGCATTTGATCATATAAATACGATTTCAATCAAATAAATTCGACTTTATGCATTGTTATTGAAAAAATTGAAATTCCATTTAATAACTAAATTAAATTTAATTTTTGCAATGATCCTAACAGCTTGCACCTAAGTGCGACACATGTTTTCGGCATGCATTTGATCATATAAACACGATTTTAATCAAATTATTTCGACTTTATGCATTGTTATTGAAAAAATTTAAATTACATTTAATAAATAAAATAAATTTAATTTTTGCAATGATCCTTATAGCTTGCACCTAAGTGCGACACATGTTTTCGGCATGCATTGGATCATGTAAACACGATTTCAATTAAATTTATTCGACTTTATGCATTGTTATTGAAAAAATTGAAATTTCATTTAATAAATAAAATAAATTTAATTTTCGCAATGATCCTAATAGGTTGCACCTAAGTGCGACACATGTTTCAAGCATACTTTTGATCATATAAACACGATTTCAATCAAATAAATTTGACTTTATGCATTGTTTTTGAAAAAATGGAAATTTCATTTAAAAAATAAATTAAATTAAATTTTTGCAATGATTCTAACAGCTGGCACCTAAGTGCGACACATGTTTTCGGCATGCATTTGATTATATAAACACGATTTCAATCAAATAAATTCGACTTTATGCATTGTTATTGAAAAAATTGAAATTCCATTTAATAACTAAATTAAATTTAATTTTTGCAATGATCCTAACAGCTTGCACCTAAGTGCGACACATGTTTACGGCATGCATTTGATCATGTAAACACGATTTTAATCAAATTATTTCGACTTTATGCATTGTTATTGAAAAAATTTAAATTACATTTAATAAATAAAATAAATTAATATTTTTGCAATGATCCTTATAGCTTGCACCTAAGTGCGACACATGTTTTCGGCATGCATTGGATCATGTAAACACGATTTCAATTAAATGAATTCGACTTTATGCATTGTTTTTGAAAAAATTGAAATTTCATTTAATAAATAAAATAAATTAGTTTTTCGCAATGATCCTAATAGGTTGCACCTAAGTGCGACACATGTTTCAAGCATACTTTTGGTCATATAAACACGATTTCAATCAAATAAATTTGACTTTATGCATTGTTTTTGAAAAAATTTAAATTTCATTTAAAAA
This sequence comes from Ocypus olens, assembly GCA_910593695.2. NCBI lineage: Eukaryota > Metazoa > Arthropoda > Insecta > Coleoptera > Staphylinidae > Ocypus > Ocypus olens. The sequence continues at coordinate 5,473,815 of OU343065.1, forward strand.
ATAAATTAAATTTAATTTTTGCAATGATCCTAACAGCTTGCACCTAAGTGCGACATATGTTTTCGGCATGCATTTGATCATATAAACACGATTTCAATCAAATAAATTCGACTTTATGCATTGTTATTGAAAAAATTGAAATTCCATTTAATAACTAAATTAAATTAAATTTTTGCAATGATCCCAACAGCTTGCACCTAAGTGCGACACATGTTTTAGGCATGAATTTGATCATCTAAACTTGATTTCAATCAAATAAATTCGACTTTATGCATTGTTATACAAAAAATTGATATTTCATTTAATAAATAAAATAAATTTAATTTTTGCAATGATCCTAATAGCTTGCACCTAAGTGCGACACATGTTTTTGGCATGGATTTAATCATTTAAATACGATTTTAATCAAATAAATTCGACTTTATGCATTCTTATTGAAAAAATTGAAATTCCATTTAATTAATAAAATGAATTTAATTTTTGCAATGATCCTAATAGCTTGCACCTAAGTGCGACACATGTTTTCGGCATGCATTTGATCATTTAAACACGATTTTAATCAAATATATCCGACTTTATGAATTGTTATTGAAAAAATTGAAATTTCATTTAATAAATAAAATAAATTTAATTTTTGCAATGATCCTAACAGCTGGCACCTAAGTGTGACACATGTTTTCGGCATGCATTTGATTTTTTAAACTTGATTTTAATTAAATAAATTCGACTTTATGCATTGTTGTTGAAAAAATTGAAATTTCATTTAATGAATAAAATAAATTTAATTTTTGCAATGATCCATATAGCTTGCACCTAAGCGCGACACATGTTTTTGGCATGCATTTGATCATTTAAACTTGATTTCAATCAAATAAATTCGACTTTATGCATTGTAATTGAAAGAATTGAAATTTCATTTAATAAATAAAATAAATTTAATTTTTGCAGTGATCCTAATTGCTTGCACCTAAGTGCGACACAAGTTTTCGGCATGCATTTGATCATATAAACACGATTTCAATCAAATTAATTCGACTTTATGCATTGCTATTGAAAAAATTGAAATTTCATTTAATGAATAAAATAAATTTAATTTTTGCAATGATCCTTATAGCTTGCACCTAAGTGCGACACATGTTTTCGGCATGCATTTGATCATATAAACACGATTTCAATTAAATTAATTCGACTTTATGCATTGTTATTGAAAAAATTGAAATTTCATTTAATAAATAAAATAAATTTAATTTTTGCAATGATCCTAACAGCTTGCACCTAAGTGCGACACATGTTTTCGGCATGCATTTGATCATATAAACACGATTTTAATCAAATTATTTCGACTTTATGCATTGTTATTGAAAAAATTTAAATTACATTTAATAAATAAAATAAATTTAATTTTTGCAATGATCCTTATAGCTTGCACCTAAGTGCGACACATGTTTTCGGCATGCATTGGATCATGTAAACACGATTTCAATTAAATTTATTCGACTTTATGCATTGTTATTGAAAAAATTTAAATTTCATTTAATAAATAAAATAAATTTAATTTTCGCTATGATCCTAATAGGTTGCACCTAAGTGCGACACATGTTTCAAGCATACTTTTGATCATATAAACACGATTTCAATCAAATAAATTTGACTTCATGCATTGTTTTTGAAAAAATTGGAATTTCATTTAAAAAATAAATTAAATTTAATTTTTGCAATGATCCTAACAGCTTGCACCTAAGTGCGACACATGTTTTCGGCATGCATTGGTACATGTAAACACGATTTCAATTAAATTAATTCGACTTTATGCATTGTTATTGAAAAAATTGAAATTTCATTTAATAAATAAAATAAATTTAATTTTTGCAATGATCCTAACAGCTTGCACCTAAGTGCGACACATGTTTTCGGCATGCAATTGATCATATAAACACGATTTTAATCAAATTATTTCGACTTTATGCATTGTTATTGAAAAAATTTAAATTACATTTAATAAATAAAATAAATTTAATTTTTGCAATGATCCTTATAGCTTGCACCTAAGTGCGACACATGTTTTCGGCATGCATTGGATCATGTAAACACGATTTCAATTAAATTAATTCGACTTTATGCATTGTTATTGAAAAAATTTAAATTTAATTTAATAAATAAAATAAATTTAATTTTCGCAATGATCCTAATAGGTTGCACCTAAGTGCGACACATGTTTCAAGCATACTTTTGATCATATAAACACGATTTCAATCAAATAAATTCGACTTTATGCATTGTTATTGAAAAAATTGAAATTCCATTTAATAACTAAATTAAATTTAATTTTTGCAATGATCCTAACAGCTTGCACCTAAGTGCGACACATGTTTTCGGCATGCATTTGATCATATAAACACGATTTTAATCAAATTATTTCGACTTTATGCATTGTTATTGAAAAAATTTAAATTACATTTAATAAATAAAATAAATTTAATTTTTGCAATGATCCTTATAGCTTGCACCTAAGTGCGACACATGTTTTCGGCATGCATTGGATCATGTAAACACGATTTCAAATTAATTAATTCGACTTTATGCATTGTTATTGAAAAAATTGAAATTTCATTTAATAAATAAAATAAATTTAATTTTCGCAATGATCCTAATAGGTTGCACCTAAGTGCGACACATTTTTCAAGCATACTTTTGGTCATATAAACACGATTTCAATCAAATAAATTTGACTTTATGCATTGTTTTTGAAAAAATTGAAATTTCATTTAAAAAATAAATTAAATTTAATTTTTGCAATGATCCTAACAGCTGGCACCTAAGTGCGACACATGTTTTCGGCATGCATTTGATCATATAAACACGATTTTAATCAAATAAATTCGACTTTATGCATTGTTATTGAAAAAATTGAAATTCCATTTAATAACTAAATTAAATTTAATTTTTGCAATGATCCCAACAGCTTGCACCTAAGTGTGACACATGTTTTCGGCATGCATTTGATCATATAAACACGATTTTAATCAAATAGATTCGACTTTATGCATTGTTATTGAAAAAATTGAAATTTCATTTAATAAATAAAATAAATTTAATTTTTGCAGTGATCCTAATAGCTTGCACCTAAGTGCGACACATGTTTTCGGCATGCATTTGATCAAATAAACACGATTTTAATCAAATTAATTCGACTTTATGCATTGTTATTGAAAAAATTGAAATTTCATTTAATAAATAAAATAAATTTAATTTTTGCAATAATCCTTATAGCTTGCACCTAAGTGCGACACATGTTTTCGGCATGCATTTGATCAAATAAACACGATTTCAATCAAATTAATTCGACTTTATGCATTGTTATTGAAAAAATTGAAATTTCATTTGATAAATAAAATAAATTTAATTTTTGCAATGATCCTAATAGCCTGCACCTAAGTGTGACACATGTTTTCGGCATGCATTTGATCATCTTAACACGATTTTAATCAAATATATCCGACTTTATAAATTGTTATTGAAAAAATTGAAATTTCCTTTAATAAATAAAATAAATTTAATTTTTGCAATGATCCTAACAGCTTGCACCTAAGTGTGACACATGTTTTCGGCATGCATTTGATTTTTTAAACTTGATTTTTATTAAATAAATTCGACTTTATGCATTGTTGTTGAAAAAAATGAAATTTCATTTAATAAATAAAATAAATTTAATTTTTGCAACGATCCATATAGATTGCACCTAAGCGCGACACATGTTTTTGGCATGCATTTGATCATTTAAACTTGATTTCAATCAAATAAATTCGACTTTATGCATTGTAATTGAAAGAATTGAAATTTCATTTAATAAATAAAATAAATTTAATTTTTGCAGTGATCCTAATAGCTTGCACCTAAGTGCGACACAAGTTTTCGGCATGCATTTGATCATATAAACACGATTTCAATCAAATTAATTCGACTTTATGCATTGCTATTGAAAAAATTGAAATTTCATTTAATGAATAAAATAAATTTAATTTTTGCAATGATCCTTATAGCTTGCACCTAAGTGCGACACATGTTTTCGGCATGCATTTGATCATATAAACACGATTTCAATTAAATAAATTCAACTTTATCCATTGTTTTTGAAAAAATTGAAATTTCATTCAATAAATAAATTAAATTTAATTTTTGCAATGACCCTAATGGCTTGCACCTCAGTGCGACACATGTTTTCGGCATGCATTGGATCATGTAAACACGATTTCAATTAAATGAATTCGACTTTATGCATTGTTTTTGAAAAAATTGAAATTTCATTTAATAAATAAAATAAATTAGTTTTTCGCAATGATCCTAATAGGTTGCACCTAAGTGCGACACATGTTTCAAGCATACTTTTGGTCATATAAACACGATTTCAATCAAATAAATTTGACTTTATGCATTGTTTTTGAAAAAATTTAAATTTCATTTAAAAAATAAATTAAATTTAATTTTTGCAATGATCCTAACAGCTTGCACCTAAGTGCGACATATGTTTTCGGCATGCATTTGATCATATAAACACGATTTCAATCAAATAAATTCGACTTTATGCATTGTTATTGAAAAAATTGAAATTCCATTTAATAACTAAATTAAATTAAATTTTTGCAATGATCCCAACAGCTTGCACCTAAGTGCGACACATGTTTTAGGCATGAATTTGATCATCTAAACTTGATTTCAATCAAATAAATTCGACTTTATGCATTGTTATACAAAAAATTGATATTTCATTTAATAAATAAAATAAATTTAATTTTTGCAATGATCCTAATAGCTTGCACCTAAGTGCGACACATGTTTTTGGCATGGATTTAATCATTTAAAAACGATTTTAATCAAATAAATTCGACTTTATGCATTCTTATTGAAAAAATTGAAATTCCATTTAATTAATAAAATGAATTTAATTTTTGCAATGATCCTAATAGCTTGCACCTAAGTGCGACACATGTTTTCGGCATGCATTTGATCATTTAAACACGATTTTAATCAAATATATCCGACTTTATGAATTGTTATTGAAAAAATTGAAATTTCATTTAATAAATAAAATAAATTTAATTTTTGCAATGATCCTAACAGCTTGCACCTAAGTGTGACACATGTTTTCGGCATGCATTTGATTTTTTAAACTTGATTTTAATTAAATAAATTCGACTTTATGCATTGTTGTTGAAAAAATTGAAATTTCATTTAATAAATAAAATAAATTTAATTTTTGCAATGATCCATATAGCTTGCACCTAAGCGCGACACATGTTTTTGGCATGCATTTGATCATTTAAACTTGATTTCAATCAAATAAATTCGACTTTATGCATTGTAATTGAAAGAATTGAAATTTCATTTAATAAATAAAATAAATTTAATTTTTGCAGTGATCCTAATTGCTTGCACCTAAGTGCGACACAAGTTTTCGGCATGAATTTGATCATATAAACACGATTTCAATCAAATTGATTCGACTTTATGCATTGCTATTGAAAAAATTGAAATTTCATTTAATGAATAAAATAAATTTAATTTTTGCAATGATCCTTATAGCTTGCACCTAAGTGCGACACATGTTTTCGGCATGCATTTGATCATATAAACACGATTTCAATTAAATTAATTCGACTTTATGCATTGTTATTGAAAAAATTGAAATTTCATTTAATAAATAAAATAAATTTAATTTTTGCAATGATCCTAACAGCTTGCACCTAAGTGCGACACATGTTTTCGGCATGCATTTGATCATATAAACACGATTTTAATCAAATTATTTCGACTTTATGCATTGTTATTGAAAAAATTTAAATTACATTTAATAAATAAAATAAATTTAATTTTTGCAATGATCCTTATAGCTTGCACCTAAGTGCGACACATGTTTTCGGCATGCATTGGATCATGTAAACACGATTTCAATTAAATTTATTCGACTTTATGCATTGTTATTGAAAAAATTTAAATTTCATTTAATAAATAAAATAAATTTAATTTTCGCTATGATCCTAATAGGTTGCACCTAAGTGCGACACATGTTTCAAGCATACTTTTGATCATATAAACACGATTTCAATCAAATAAATTTGACTTCATGCATTGTTTTTGAAAAAATTGGAATTTCATTTAAAAAATAAATTAAATTTAATTTTTGCAATGATCCTAACAGCTTGCACCTAAGTGCGACACATGTTTTCGGCATGCATTGGTACATGTAAACACGATTTCAATTAAATTAATTCGACTTTATGCATTGTTATTGAAAAAATTGAAATTTCATTTAATAAATAAAATAAATTTAATTTTTGCAATGATCCTAACAGCTTGCACCTAAGTGCGACACATGTTTTCGGCATGCAATTGATCATATAAACACGATTTTAATCAAATTATTTCGACTTTATGCATTGTTATTGAAAAAATTTAAATTACATTTAATAAATAAAATAAATTTAATTTTTGCAATGATCCTTATAGCTTGCACCTAAGTGCGACACATGTTTTCGGCATGCATTGGATCATGTAAACACGATTTCAATTAAATTAATTCGACTTTATGCATTGTTATTGAAAAAATTTAAATTTAATTTAATAAATAAAATAAATTTAATTTTCGCAATGATCCTAATAGGTTGCACCTAAGTGCGACACATGTTTCAAGCATACTTTTGATCATATAAACACGATTTCAATCAAATAAATTCGACTTTATGCATTGTTATTGAAAAAATTGAAATTCCATTTAATAACTAAATTAAATTTAATTTTTGCAATGATCCTAACAGCTTGCACCTAAGTGCGACACATGTTTTCGGCATGCATTTGATCATATAAACACGATTTTAATCAAATTATTTCGACTTTATGCATTGTTATTGAAAAAATTGAAATTTCATTTAATAAATAAAATAAATTTAATTTTTGCAATGATCCTTATAGCTTGCACCTAAGTGCGACACATGTTTTCGGCATGCATTGGATCATGTAAACACGATTTCAATTCAATTAATTCGACTTTATGCATTGTTATTGAAAAAATTGAAATTTCATTTAATAAATAAAATATATTTAATTTTCGCAATGATCCTAATAGCTTGCACCTAAGTGCGACACATGTTTTAGGCATGCTTTTGGTCATATAAACACGATTTCAATCAAATAAATTTGACTTTATGCATTGTTTTTGAAAAAATTGAAATTTCATTTAAAAAATAAATTAAATTTAATTTTTGCAATGATCCTAACAGCTTGCACCTAAGTGCGACACATGTTTTCGGCATGCATTTGATCATATAAACACGATTTCAATCAAATAAATTCGACTTTATGCATTGTTATTGAAAAAATTGAAATTTCATTTAATAAATAAATTAAATTTAATTTTTGCAATGATCCCAACAGCTTGCACCTAAGTGTGACACATGTTTTCGGCATGCATTTGATCATATAAACACGATTTTAATCAAATAAATTCGACTTTATGCATTGTTATTGAAAAAATTGAAATTTCATTTTATAAATAAAATAAATTTAATTTTTGCAGTGATCCTAATAGCTTGCACCTAAGTGCGACACATGTTTTCGGCATGCATTTGATCATATAAACACGATTTTAATCAAATTAATTCGACTTTATGCATTGTTATTGAAAAAATTGAAATTTCATTTAATAAATAAAATAAATTTAATTTTTGCAATGATCCCTATAGCTTGCACCTAAGTGCGACACATGTTTTCGGCATGCATTTGATCATATAAACACGATTTCAATCAAATTAATTCGACTTTATGCATTGTTATTGAAAAAATTGAAATTTCATTTGATAAATAAAATAAATTTAATTTTTGCAATGATCCTAATAGCCTGCACCTAAGTGTGACACATGTTTTCGGCATGCATTTGATCATTTAAACACGATTTTAATCAAATATATCCGACTTTATAAATTGTTATTGAAAAAATTGAAATTTCCTTTAATAAATAAAATAAATTTAATTTTTGCAATGATCCTAACAGCTTGCACCTAAGTGTGACACATGTTTTCGGCATGCATTTGATTTTTTAAACTTGATTTTTATTAAATAAATTCGACTTTATGCATTGTTGTTGAAAAAAATGAAATTTCATTTAATAAATAAAATAAATTTAATTTTTGCAACGATCCATATAGATTGCACCTAAGCGCGACACATGTTTTTGGCATGCATTTGATCATTTAAACTTGATTTCAATCAAATAAATTCGACTTTATGCATTGTAATTGAAAGAATTGAAATTTCATTTAATAAATAAAATAAATTTAATTTTTGCACTGATCCTAATAGCTTGCACCTAAGTGCGACACAAGTTTTCGGCATGCATTTGATCATATAAACACGATTTCAATCAAATTAATTCGACTTTATGCATTGCTATTGAAAAAATTGAAATTTCATTTAATAAATAAAATTAATTTAATTTTTGCAATGATCCTAATAGCTTGCACCTAAGTGCGATACATGTTTTAGGCATGGATTTGATTATTTAAATACGATTTTAATCAAATAAATTCGACTTTATGCATTGTTATTGAAAAAAATTAAATTTCATTTAAATAATAAAATAAATTTAATTTTTGCAATGATCCTAATAGCTTGCACCTAAGTGTGCCACTTGTTTTCGGCATGAATTTTATCATATAAACACGATATCAATCAAATATATCCGACTTTATGCATTGTTACTGAGAAAATAGAAATTTCATTTAATAAATAAAATAAATTTAATTTTCGCAATGATCCCAATAGCTTGCACCTAAGTGCGACACATGTTTTCAGCATGCATTTGATTATTTAAACTTGATTTCAATCAAATAAATTCGACTTTATGCATTGTTATTGAAAAAATTGAAATTTCATTTGATAAATAAAATAAATTTAATTTTTGCAATGATCCTTATAGCCTGCACCTAAGTGTGACACATGTTTTCGGCATGAATTTAATCATCTTAACACGATTTCAATCAAATTAATTCGACTTTATGCATTGTTATTGAAAAACTTGAAATTTCATTTAATAAATAAAATAAATTTAATTTTTGCAATGATCCTAATAGCCTGCACCTGAGTGTGACACATGTTTTCGGCATGCATTTGATCATCTTAACACGATTTCAATCAAATTAATTCGACTTTATGCATTGTTATTCAAAAAATTGAAATTTCATTTGATAAATAAAATAAATTTAATTTTTGCGATGATCCTAACAGCTTGCACCTTAGTGCGAGACATGTTTTCGGCATGAATTTGATCATCTAAACTTGATTTCAATCAAATAAATTCGACTTTATGCATTGTTATACAAAAAATTGATATTTCATTTAATAAATAAAATAAATTTAATTTTTGCAATGATCCTAATAGCTTGCACCTAAGTGCGACACATGTTTTTGGCATGGATTTAACCATTTAAATACGATTTTAATCAAATAAATTCGACTTTATGCATTGTTATTGAAAAAATTGAAATTCCATTTAATTAATAAAATGAATTTAATTTTTGCAATGATCCTAATAGCTTGCACCTAAGTGTGACACATATTTTCGGCATGCATTTTATCATTTAAACACGATTTCAATCAAATATATCCGACTTTATGAATTGTTATTGAAAAAATTTCATTTAATAAATAAAATAAATTTAATTTTTGCAATGATCCTAACAGCTTGCACCTAAGTGTGACACATGTTTTCGGCATGCATTTGATTTTTTAAACTTGATTTTAATTAAATAAATTCGACTTTATGCATTGTTGTTGAAAAAATTGAAATTTCATTTAGTTAATAAAATAAATTTAATTTTTGCAATGATCCATATAGCTTGCACCTAAGCGCGACACATGTTTTTGGCATGCATTTGATCATTTAAACTTGATTTCAATCAAATAAATTCGACTTTATGCATTGTAATTGAAACAATTGAAATTTCATTTAATAAATAAAATACCCAAATCAAACTATCCCGATAAAACCATTTATGAATTCATACTCACATTTCATAACCATCCATAATCGTAACTAAAGGCATAACCAACTAAAACGAATTCAGGCTGAAAGACCCCGGGTCGATAGCCAATAAAGAATCTTTACACATTTAATTATTATAGTTAAGCAAGATTTGTATATATCATATACTAAATGTGTGAATTCTTTAATAAAGATGATTTATATATATAAATAAAATAAATTTAAAGTCACTGAATAAAACACTTACTATGTTTTTTACCACAATTTATTTGATGTAAAAATTGTGGTAAAAAACATAGTAAGTGTTTTATTCAGTGATTTTATAATGAATTACCACGTAGTAACGGTCACTACCATCACCATGATTAAAATAAATTTAATTTTTGCAGTCATCCTAATAGCTTGCACCTAAGTGCGACACAAGTTTTCGGCATGCATTTGATCATATAAACACGATTTCAATCAAATTAATTCGACTTTATGCATTGCTATTGAAAAAATTGAAATTTCATTTAATGAATAAAATAAATTTAATTTTTGCAATGATCCTTATAGCTTGCACCTAAGTGCGACACATGTTTTCGGCATGCATTTGATCATATAAACACGATTTCAATCAAATAAATTCAACTTTATCCTTTGTTTTTGAAAAAATTGAAATTTCATTCAATAAATAAATTAAATTTAATTTTTGCAATGATCCTAATGGCTTGCACCTAAGTGCGACACATGTTTTCGGCATTCATTTGATCTTATAAACACGATTTTAATTAAATTAATTCGAGTTTATACATTGTTATTGAAAAAATTTAAATTTCATTTAATAAATAAAATAAATTTAATTTTTGCAATGATCCTAATAGCTTGCACCTAAGTGCGACACATGTTTTTGGCATGGAATTAATCATTTAAATACGATTTTAATCAAATAAATTCGACTTTATGCATTGTAATTGAAGGAATTGAAATTTCATTTAATAAATAAAATAAATTTAATTTTTGCAGTGATCCTAATAGCTTGCACCTAAGTGCGACACAAGTTTTCGGCATGCATTTGATCATATAAACACGATTTCAATCAAATTAATTCGACTTTATGCATTGCTATTGAAAAAATTGAAATTTCATTTAATGAATATAATAAATTTAATTTTTGCAATGATCCTTATAGCTTGCACATAAGTGCGACACATGTTTTCGGCATGCATTTGATCATATTAACACGAATTCAATCAAATAAATTCAACTTTATTTATTGTTTTTGAAAAAATTGAAATTTCATTCAATGAATAAATTAAATTTAATTTTTGCAATGATCCTAATGGCTTGCACCTAAGTGCGCCACATGTTTTCGCCATTCATTTGATCATATAAACATGATTTTAATCAAATTAATTCGACTTTATGCATTGTTATTGAAAAAATTGAAATTTCATTTAATAAATAAAATAAATTTAATTTTTGCAATGATCCCAATAGCTTGCACCTAACTGCAACACATGTTTTCAGCATGCATTTAATTATATAAACTTGATTTCAATCAAATTAATTCGACTTTATGCATTGTTATTGAAAAATTGAAATTTCATTCAATAAATAAAATAAATTTAATTTTTACAATGATCCTAATAGCTTGCACCTAAGTGTGACACATGTTTTTGGCATGCATTTGATCAAATAAACACGATTTCAATCAAATAAATTCGACTTTATGCATTGTTATTGAAAAAAATGAAATTCCATTTAATAAATAAAATAAATTTAATTTTTGCAATGATCCTAATAGCTTGCACCTGAGTGCGACACATGTTGTTGGCATGCATTTGATCATTTAAACTTGATTTCAATTAAATAAATTTGACTTTATGCATTGTTATTGAAAAAATTGAAATTTCATTCAATAAATAAAATAAATTTAATTTTTGCAATGATCCTGATAGTTTGCACCTAAGTGCGACACATGTTTTTGGCATGCATTTGATCATATAAACACGATTTCAATCAAATAAATTCGACTTTATGCATTGTTATTGAAAAAATTGAAATTTCATTTAATAAATAAAACAAAATTTTACTGGTTGTTGAAATTAGGCACTTGGTAGGTTTCACAAATTTTATACTTTTTATTCCGACTAGTTTCGAAACTAGTCGGAATAAAAAGTATAAAATTTGTGAAACCTACCAAGTGCCTAATTTCAACAACCAGTAATATTAAAAATGTTTCACCACGTGATAAACGAGAACCAAATTCAACAAAAAAAAAAACAAAATTTAATTTTTGCAGTGATCCTAATAGCTTGCACCTAAGTGCGACACATGTTTTCGGCATGCATTTGATCATATAAACACGATTTTAATCAAATAAATACGACTTTATGCATTGTTATTAAAAAACTTTAAATTCCATTTAATAAATAAAATATATTTAATTTTTGCAATGATCCTAATGGCTTGCACCTAAGTGCGACACATGTTTTCGGCATGCATTTGATCATATAAACACGATTTCAATCAAATAAATTCGACTTAATGCATTGTTATTGAAAAAATTGAAATTTCATTTAATAAATAAAATAAATTTAATTTTTGCAATGATCCTGATAGCTTGCACCTAAGTGTGACACATGTTTTCGGCATGCATTTGATCATCTAAACACGATTTCAATCAAATATATCCGACTTTATGCATTGTTATTGAAAAAATTGAAATTTCATTTAATAAATAAAATAAATTTAATTTTTGCAATGATCCTAACAGCTTGCACCTAAGTGCGACACATGTTTTCGGCATGCATTTGATCATGTAAACACGATTTCAATAAATTAATTCGACTTTATGCATTGTTATTGAAAAAATTGAAATTTCATTTAATAAATAAAATAAATTTAATTTTTGCAATGATCCCAATAGCTTGCACCTAAGTGCGACACATGTTTTTGACATGCATTAGATCATATAAACACGATTTCAATCAAATTAATAAGGCTTTATGCATTGTTATTGAAAAAATTGAAATTCCATTTAATAAATAAAATAAATTTAATTTTTGCAAAGATCATAATAGCTTGCACCTAAGTGTGATACATGTTTTCGGCATGCATTTGTGTTTTTAAACTTGATTTCAATCAAATAAATTCGACTTTATGGATTGTTATTGAAAAAATTGAAATTTCATTTAATATATAAAATAAATTTATTTTTTGCAAGGATCCTAGTAGCTTGCACCTAAGTGTGACACATGTTTTCGGAATGCATTTGATCAAATAAATACGATTTCAATCAAATAAATTCGACTTTATGCATTGTTTTTGAAAAAATTGAAATTTCATTCAATAAATAAATTAAATTTAATTTTTGCAATGATCCATATAGCTTGCACCTAAGTGCGACACATGTTTTCGGCATTCATTTGATCTTATAAACACGATTTTAATTAAATTAATTCGAGTTTATACATTGTTATTGAAAAAATTAAAATTTCATTTAATAAATAAAATAAATTTAATTTTTGCAATGATCCTAATAGCTTGCACCTAAGTGCGACACATGTTTTAGGCATGGATTTAATCAATGAAATACGATTTTAATCAAATAAATTCGACTTTATGCATTGTTATTGAAAAAATTGAACTTTCATTCAATAAATAAAATAAATTTAATTTTTGCAATGATCCTAACAGCTTGCACCTAAGTGTGACACATGTTTTCGGCATGCATTTAATTTTTTAAACTTGATTTTAATTAATTAAATTCGACTTTATGCATTGTTGTTGAAAAAATTGAAATTTCATTTAATAAATAAAATAAATTTAATTTTTGCAATCATCCATATAGCTTGCAGCTAAGCGCGACACATGTTTTTGGCATGCATTTGATCATTTAAACTTGATTTCAATCAAATAAATTCGACTTTATGCATTGTAATTGAAAGAATTGAAATTTCATTTAATAAATAAAATAAATTTAATTTTTGCAATGATCCTAATAGCTTGCACCTAAGTGTGACACATGTTTTCGGCATGCATTTGATCATATAAACACGATTTCAATTAAATATATCCGACTTTATGAATTGTTATTGAAAAAATAGAAAGTTCATTTAATAAATAAAATAAATTTAATTTTTGCAATGATCCTTATAGCTTGCACCTAAGTGCGACACATGTTTTCGGCATGCATTTGATCATATAATTACGATTTCAATCAAATTAATTCGACTTTATGCATTGTTATTGAAAAAATTGAAATTTCATTTAATAAATAAAATAAATTTAATTTTTGCAATGATCCCAATAGCTTGCACCTAAGTGCGACACATGTTTTCGACATGCATTAGATCATCTAAACACGATTTTAATCAAATTAATTCGACTTTATGCATTGTTATTGAAAAAATTGAAATTTCATTTAATAAATAAAATAAATTTAATTTTTGCAATGATCCCTATGGCTTGCACCTAAGTGTGACACATGTTTTCAGCATGCATTTGATCATATAAACACGATTTCAATCAAATTATTTTGACTTTATGCATTGTTATTGAAAAAATTGAAATTTCATTTGATAAATAAAATAAATTTAATTTTTGCAATGATCCCAACAGCTTGCACCTAAGTGCGACACATGTTTTCGGCATGCATTTGATCATATAAACACGATTTTGGTCAAATAAATTCGACTTTATGCATAGTTATTGAAAAAATTGAAATTTCATTTAATAAATAAAATAAATTTAATTTTTGCAATGATCCTTATGGCTTGCACCTAAGTGCGCCACATGTTTTCGGCAAGCATTTGATCATATAAACACGATTTCAATCAAATTATTTTGACTTTATGCATTGTTATTGAAAAAATTGAAATTTCATTTGATAAATAAAATAAATTTAATTTTTGCAATGATCCCAACAGCTTGCACCTAAGTGCGACACATGTTTTCGGCATGCATTTGATCATTTAAACACGATTTCAATTAAATAAATTCGACTTTATGCATTGTTATTGAAAAAATTGAAATTTCATTTAATAAATAAAATAAAATTAATTTTTGCAATAATCCTTATGGCTTGCACCTAAGTGCGCCACATGTTTTCGGCAAGCATTTGATCATATAAACACGATTTCAATCAAATTATTTTGACTTTATGCATTGTTATTGAAAAAATTGAAATTTCATTTGATAAATAAAATAAATTTAATTTTTGCAATGATCCCAATAGCTTGCACCTAAGTGCGACACATGTTTTCGGCAAGCATTTGATCATATAAACACGATTTCAATCAAATTATTTTGACTTTATGCATTGTTATTGAAAAAATTGAAATTTCATATAATAAATAAAATAAATTTAATTTTTGCAATGAACCTTATGGCTTGCACCTAAGTGCGCCACATGTTTTCGACAAGCATTTGATCATATAAACACGATTTCAATCAAATTATTTTGACTATATGCATTGTTATTGAAAAAATTGAAATTTCATTTGATAAATAAAATAAATTTAATTTTTGCAATGATCCCAACAGCTTGCACCTAAGTGCGACACATGTTTTCAGCATGCATTTGATCATTTAAACACGATTTCAATTAAATAAATTCGACTTTATGCATTGTTATTGAAAAAATTGAAATTTCATTTAATAAATAAAATAAATTTAATTTTTGCAATGATCCTTATGGCTTGCACCTAAGTGCGACACATGTTTTAGTCATGCATTTGATAATTTAAACTTAATTTCAATCAAATATATTCGACTTTATGCATTGTTTTTGAAAAAATTGAAATTTCATTTAATAAATAAAATAAATTTAATTTTTGCAGTGATCCTAATAGCTTGCACCTAAGTGCGACACATGTTTTCGGCATGCATTTGATCATATAAACACGATTTTAATCAAATTATTTCGACTTTATGCATTGTTATTGAAAAAATTTAAATTACATTTAATAAATAAAATAAATTTAATTTTTGCAATGATCCTTATAGCTTGCACCTAAGTGCGACACATGTTTTCGGCATGCATTGGATCATGTAAACACGATTTCAATTAAATTAATTCGACTTTATGCATTGTTATTGAAAAAATTGAAATTTCATTTAATAAATAAAATTAATTTAATTTTCGCAATGATCCTAATAGGTTACACCTAAGTGCGGCACATGTTTCAAGCATACTTCTGATCATATAAACACGATTTCAATCAAATAAATTTGACTTTATGCATTGTTTTTGAAAAAATTGAAATTTTATTTAAAAAATAAATTAAGATCAATTTTTGCAATGATCCTAACAGCTGGCACCTAAGTGCGACACATGTTTTCGGCATGCATTTGATCATATAAACACGATTTTAATCAAATAAATTCGACTTTATGAATTGTTATTGAAAAAATTGAAATTTCATTTAATAAATAAAATAAATTTAATTTTTGCAGTGATCCTAATAGCTTGGACCTAAGTGCGACACATGTTTTCGGCATGCATTTGATCATATAAACACGATTTTAATCAAATTAATTCGACTTTATGCATTGTTATTGAAAAAATTGAAATTTCATTTAATAAATAAAATAAATTTAATTTTTGCAATAATCCTTATAGCTTGCACCTAAGTGCGACACATGTTTTCGGCATGCATTTGATCAAATAGCTACGATTTCAATCAAATTAATTCGACTTTATGCATTGTTATTGAAAAAATTGAAATTTCATTTGATAAATAAAATAAATTTAATTTTTGCAATGATCCTAACAGCTTGCACCTTAGTGCGACACATATTTTTGGCATGAATTTGATCATCTAAACTTGATTTCATACAAATAAATTCGACTTTATGCATTGTTATACAAAAAATTGATATTTCATTTAATAAATAAAATAAATTTAATTTTTGCAATGATCCTAATAGCTTGCACCTAAGTGTGACACATGTTTTCGGCATGCATTTAATCATATAAACACGATTTCAATCAAATTAATTCGACTTTATGCATTCTCATTGAAAAAATTGAAATTTCATTTAATAAATAAATTTAATATAATTTTTACATAGATCTTAATAGCTTGCACCTTAGTGCGACACATGTTTTCGGCATTCATCTGATCATATAAACATGATTTTAATCAAAAGAATTCGACTTTATGCATTGTTATTGAAAAAATAGAATTTTCATTTAATAAATAAAATAAATTTAATTTTTGCAATGATCCTAACAGCTTGCACCTAAGTGCGACACATGTTTTCGGCATGCATTTGATCATGTAAACACGATTTCAACCAAGTTAATTCGACTTTAAGCATTGTTTTTGAAAAAATTGAAATTTCATTTAATAAATAAAATAAATTTAATTTTTGCAATGATCCTAACAGCTTGCACCTAAGTGCGACAAATGTTTTCGGCAAGCATTTGATCATATGAACACGATTTCAATCAAATTATTTTGACTTTATGCATTGTTATTGAAAAAATTGAAATTTCATTTAATAAATAAAATAAATTTAATTTTTGCAATGATCCCAATAGCTTGCACCTAAGTGCGTTACATGTTTTCGGCATGCATTTGATCATATAAACACGATTTTAATTAAATTAATTCGACTTTATGCATAGTTATTGAAAAAATTGAAATTTCATATAATAAATAAAATAAATTTAATTTTTTCAATGATCCTAACAGCCTGCACCTAAGTGCGACATATGTTTTCGGCATGCATTTGATTATATAAACACGATTTCAATCAATTTAATTCGACTTTATGCTTTGTTATTGAAAAAATTGAAATTTCATTTAATAAATAAAATAAATTTAATTTTTGCAATGATCCTTATGGCTTGCACCTAAGTGCGACACATGTTTTCAGCATGCATTTGATCATATAAACACAATTTTAATCAAATAAATACGACTTTTTGCATTGTTATTAGAAAAATTTAAATTCCATTTAATAAATAAAATATATTTAATTTTTGCAATGATCCTAATAGCTTGCACCTAAGTGCGACACATGTTTTAGGCATGCTTTTGGTCATATAAACATGATTTCAATCAAATAATATTGACTTTATGCATTGTTTTTGAAAAAATTGAAATTTCATTTAATAAATAAATTAAATTCAATTTTTGCAATGATCCTAAAAGCCGGCACCTAAGTGCGACACATGTTTTCGGCATGCATTTGTTCTTATAAACACGATTTTAATCAAATAAATTCGACTTTATGCATTGTAATTGAAAAAATTGAAATTTCATTTAATAAATAAATTAAATTCAATTTTTGCAATTATCCTAATAGCCGGCACCTAAGTGCGACACATGTTTTCGGCATGCATTTGTTCTTATAAACACGATTTTAATCAAATAAATTCCACTTTATGCATTGTAATTGAAAAAATTGAAATTTCATTTAATAAATAAAATAAATTTAATTTTCGCAATGATCCCAATAGCTTGCACCTAAGTGCGACACATGTTTTCGGCATGCATTTGATCATATAAACACGATTTCAATCAAATAAATTCGACTTTATGCATTGTTATTGAGAAAATTGAAATTTCATCCAATAAATAAAATAAATTTAATTTTTGCAGTGATCCTAATAGCTTGCACCTAAGTGCGACACATGTTTTCGGCATGCATTTGATCATATAAACACGATTTTAATCAAATTAATTCGACTTTATGCATTGTTATTGAAAAAATTGAAATTTCATTTAATAAATAAAATAAATTTAATTTTTGCAATAATCCCTATAGCTTGCACCTAAGTGCGACACATGTTTTCGGCATGCATTTGATCAAATAAACACGATTTCAATCAAATTAATTCGACTTTATGCATTGTTATTGAAAAAATTGAAATTTCATTTGATAAATAAAATAAATTTAATTTTTGCAATGATCCTAATAGCCTGCACCTAAGTGTGACACATGTTTTCGGCATGCATTTGATCATTTAAACACGATTTTAATCAAATATATCCGACTTTATAAATTGTTATTGAAAAAATTGAAATTTCCTTTAATAAATAAAATAAATTTAATTTTTGCAATGATCCTAACAGCTTGCACCTAAGTGTGACACATGTTTTCGGCATGCATTTGATTTTTTAAACTTGATTTTTATTAAATAAATTCGACTTTATGCATTGTTGTTGAAAAAAATGAAATTTCATTTAATAAATAAAATAAATTTAATTTTTGCAACGATCCATATAGCTTGCACCTAAGCGCGACACATGTTTTTGGCATGCATTTGATCATTTAAACTTGATTTCAATCAAATAAATTCGACTTTATGCATTGTAATTGAAAGAATTGAAATTTCATTTAATAAATAAAATAAATTTAATTTTTGCAGTGATCCTAATAGCTTGCACCTAAGTGCGACACAAGTTTTCGGCATGCATTTGATCATATAAACACGATTTCAATCAAATTAATTCGACTTTATGCATTGCTATTGAAAAAATTGAAATTTCATTTAATGAATAAAATAAATTTAATTTTTGCAATGATCCTTATAGCTTGCACCTAAGTGCGACACATGTTTTCGGCATGCATTTGATCATATAAACACGATTTCAATTAAATAAATTCAACTTTATCCATTGTTTTTGAAAAAATTGAAATTTCATTCAATAAATAAATTAAATTTAATTTTTGCAATGATCCTAATGGCTTGCACCTCAGTGCGACACATGTTTTCGGCATTCATTTGATCATATAAACATGATTTAAATCAAATTAATTCGACTTTATGCATTGTTATTGAAAAAATTGAAATTTCATTTAATAAATAAAATAAATTTAATTTTTGCAATGATCCTAATAGCTTGCACCTAAGTGCGATACATGTTTTAGGCATGGATTTGATTATTTAAATACGATTTTAATCAAATAAATTCGACTTTATGCATTGTTATTGAAAAAAATTAAATTTCATTTAAATAATAAAATAAATTTAATTTTTGCAATGATCCTAATAGCTTGCACCTAAGTGTGCCACATGTTTTCGGCATGCATTTGATCATATAAACACGATATCAATCAAATATATCCGACTTTATGCATTGTTACTGAAAAAATAGAAATTTCATTTAATAAATAAAATAAATTTAATTTTCGCAATGATCCCAATAGCTTGCACCTAAGTGCGACACATGTTTTCAGCATGCATTTGATTATTTAAACTTGATTTCAATCAAATAAATTCGACTTTATGCATTGTTATTGAAAAAATTGAAATTTCATTTGATAAATAAAATAAATTTAATTTTTGCAATGATCCTTATAGCCTGCACCTAAGTGTGACACATGTTTTCGGCATGCATTTAATCATCTTAACACGATTTCAATCAAATTAATTCGACTTTATGCATTGTAATTGAAGGAATTGAAATTTCATTTAATAAATAAAATAAATTTAATTTTTGCAGTGATCCTAATAGCTTGCACCTAAGTGCGACACAAGTTTTCGGCATGCATTTGATCATATAAACACGATTTCAATCAAATTAATTCGACTTTATGCATTGCTATTGAAAAAATTGAAATTTCATTTAATGAATATAATAAATTTAATTTTTGCAAGGATCCTTATAGCTTGCACATAAGTGCGACACATGTTTTCGGCATGCATTTGATCATATTAACACGAATTCAATCAAATAAATTCAACTTTATTTATTGTTTTTGAAAAAATTGAAATTTCATTCAATGAATAAATTAAATTTAATTTTTGCAATGATCCTAATGGCTTGCACCTAAGTGCGCCACATGTTTTCGGCATTCATTTGATCATATAAACATGATTTTAATCAAATTAATTCGACTTTATGCATTGTTATTGAAAAAATTGAAATTTCATTTAATAAATAAAATAAATTTAATTTTTGCAATGATCCTAATAGCTTGCACCTAAGTGCGATACATGTTTTAGGCATGGATTTGATTATTTAAATACGATTTTAATCAAATAAATTCGACTTTATGCATTGTTATTGAAAAAAATGAAATTTCATTTAAATAATAAAATAAATTTAATTTTTGCAATGATCCTAATAGCTTGCACCTAAGTGTGCCACATGTTTTCGGCATGCATTTGATCATATAAACACGATATCAATCAAATATATCCGACTTTATGCATTGTTACTGAAAAAATAGAAATTTCATTTAATAAATAAAATAAATTTAATTTTTGCAATGATCCCAATAGCTTGCACCTAACTGCAACACATGTTTTCAGCATGCATTTAATTATATAAACTTGATTTCAATCAAATTAATTCGACTTTATGCATTGTTATTGAAAAAATTGAAATTTCATTCAATAAATAAAATAAATTTAATTTTTACAATGATCCTAATAGCTTGCACCTAAGTGTGACACATGTTTTTGGCATGCATTTGATCATATAAACACGATTTCAATCAAATAAATTCGACTTTATGCATTGTTATTGAAAAAAATGAAATTTCATTTAATAAATAAAATAAATTTAATTTTTGCAATGATCCTAATAGCTTGCACCTGAGTGCGACACATGTTGTTGGCATGCATTTGATCATTTAAACTTGATTTCAATCAAATAAATTCGACTTTATGCATTGTTATTGAAAAAATTGAAATTTCATTCAATAAATAAAATAAATTTAATTTTTGCAATGATCCTGATAGTTTGCACCTAAGTGCGACACATGTTTTTGGCATGCATTTGATCATATAAACACGATTTCAATCAAATAAATTCGACTTTATGTATTGTTATTGAAAAAATTGAAATTTCATTTAATAAATAAAACAAAATTTTACTGGTTGTTGAAATTAGGCACTTGGTAGGTTTCACAAATTTTATACTTTTTATTCCGACTAGTTTCGAAACTAGTCGGAATAAAAAGTATAAAATTTGTGAAACCTACCAAGTGCCTAATTTCAACAACCAGTAATATTAAAAATGTTTCACCACGTGATAAACGAGAACCAAATTCAACAAAAAAAAAAAACAAAATTTAATTTTTGCAGTGATCCTAATAGCTTGCACCTAAGTGCGACACATGTTTTCGGCATGCATTTGATCATATAAACACGATTTTAATCAAATAAATACCACTTTATGCATTGTTATTAAAAAACTTTAAATTCCATTTAATAATTAAAATATATTTAATTTTTGCAATGATCCTAATGGCTTGCACCTAAGTGCGACACATGTTTTCGGCATGCATTTGATCATATAAACACGATTTCAATCAAATAAATTCGACTTAATGCATTGTTATTGAAAAAATTGAAATTTCATTTAATAAATAAAATAAATTTAATTTTTGCAATGATCCTGATAGCTTGCACCTAAGTGTGACACATGTTTTCGGCATGCATTTGATCATATAAACACGATTTCAATCAAATATATCCGACTTTATGCATTGTTATTGAATAAATTGAAATTTCATTTAATAAATAAAATAAATTTAATTTTTGCAATGATCCTAACAGCTTGCACCTAAGTGCGACACATGTTTTCGGCATGCATTTGATCATGTAAACACGATTTCAATAAATTAATTCGACTTTATGCATTGTTATTGAAAAAATTGAAATTTCATTTAATAAATAAAATAAATTTAATTTTTGCAATGATCCTTATGGCTTGCACCTAAGTGCGACACATGTTTTCAGCATGCATTTGATCATATAAACACAATTTTAATCAAATAAATACGACTTTTTGCATTGTTATTAGAAAAATTTAAATTCCATTTAATAAATAAAATATATTTAATTTTTGCAATGATCCTAATAGCTTGCACCTAAGTGCGACACATGTTTTAGGCATGCTTTTGGTCATATAAACATGATTTCAATCAAATAATATTGACTTTATGCATTGTTTTTGAAAAAATTGAAATTTCATTTAATAAATAAATTAAATTCAATTTTTGCAATGATCCTAAAAGCCGGCACCTAAGTGCGACACATGTTTTCGGCATGCATTTGTTCTTATAAACACGATTTTAATCAAATAAATTCGACTTTATGCATTGTAATTGAAAAAATTGAAATTTCATTTAATAAATAAATTAAATTCAATTTTTGCAATTATCCTAATAGCCGGCACCTAAGTGCGACACATGTTTTCGGCATGCATTTGTTCTTATAAACACGATTTTAATCAAATAAATTCGACTTTATGCATTGTAATTGAAAAAATTGAAATTTCATTTAATAAATAAAATAAATTTAATTTTCGCAATGATCCCAATAGCTTGCACCTAAGTGCGACACATGTTTTCGGCATGCATTTGATCATATAAACACGATTTCAATCAAATAAATTCGACTTTATGCATTGTTATTGAGAAAATTGAAATTTCATCCAATAAATAAAATAAATTTAATTTTTGCAGTGATCCTAATAACTTGCACCTAAGTGCGACACATGTTTTCGGCATGCATTTGATCATATAAACACGATTTTAATCAAATTAATTCGACTTTATGCATTGTTATTGAAAAAATTGAAATTTCATTTAATAAATAAAATAAATTTAATTTTTGCAATAATCCCTATAGCTTGCACCTAAGTGCGACACATGTTTTCGGCATGCATTTGATCAAATAAACACGATTTCAATCAAATTAATTCGACTTTATGCATTGTTATTGAAAAAATTGAAATTTCATTTGATAAATAAAATAAATTTAATTTTTGCAATGATCCTAATAGCCTGCACCTAAGTGTGACACATGTTTTCGGCATGCATTTGATCATTTAAACACGATTTTAATCAAATATATCCGACTTTATAAATTGTTATGGAAAAAATTGAAATTTCCTTTAATAAATAAAATAAATTTAATTTTTGCAATGATCCTAACAGCTTGCACCTAAGTGTGACACATGTTTTCGGCATGCATTTGATTTTTTAAACTTGATTTTTATTAAATAAATTCGACTTTATGCATTGTTGTTGAAAAAAATGAAATTTCATTTAATAAATAAAATAAATTTAATTTTTGCAACGATCCATATAGCTTGCACCTAAGCGCGACACATGTTTTTGGCATGCATTTGATCATTTAAACTTGATTTCAATCAAATAAATTCGACTTTATGCATTGTAATTGAAAGAATTGAAATTTCATTTAATAAATAAAATAAATTTAATTTTTGCAGTGATCCTAATAGCTTGCACCTAAGTGCGACACAAGTTTTCGGCATGCATTTGATCATATAAACACGATTTCAATCAAATTAATTCGACTTTATGCATTGCTATTGAAAAAATTGAAATTTCATTTAATGAATAAAATAAATTTAATTTTTGCAATGATCCTTATAGCTTGCACCTAAGTGCGACACATGTTTTCGGCATGCATTTGATCATATAAACACGATTTCAATTAAATAAATTCAACTTTATCCATTGTTTTTGAAAAAATTGAAATTTCATTCAATAAATAAATTAAATTTAATTTTTGCAATGATCCTAATGGCTTGCACCTCAGTGCGACACATGTTTTCGGCATTCATTTAATCATATAAACATGATTTAAATCAAATTAATTCGACTTTATGCATTGTTATTGAAAAAATTGAAATTTCATTTAATAAATAAAATAAATTTAATTTTTGCAATGATCCTAATAGCTTGCACCTAAGTGCGATACATGTTTTAGGCATGGATTTGATTATTTAAATACGATTTTAATCAAATAAATTCGACTTTATGCATTGTTATTGAAAAAAATTAAATTTCATTTAAATAATAAAATAAATTTAATTTTTGCAATGATCCTAATAGCTTGCACCTAAGTGTGCCACATGTTTTCGGCATGAATTTTATCATATAAACACGATATCAATCAAATATATCCGACTTTATGCATTGTTACTGAAAAAATAGAAATTTCATTTAATAAATAAAATAAATTTAATTTTCGCAATGATCCCAATAGCTTGCACCTAAGTGCGACACATGTTTTCAGCATGCATTTGATTATTTAAACTTGATTTCAATCAAATAAATTCGACTTTATGCATTGTTATTGAAAAAATTGAAATTTCATTTGATAAATAAAATAAATTTAATTTTTGCAATGATCCTTATAGCCTGCACCTAAGTGTGACACATGTTTTCGGCATGCATTTAATCATCTTAACACGATTTCAATCAAATTAATTCGACTTTATGCATTGTAATTGAAGGAATTGAAATTTCATTTAATAAATAAAATAAATTTAATTTTTGCAGTGATCCTAATAGCTTGCACCTAAGTGCGACACAAGTTTTCGGCATGCATTTGATCATATAAACACGATTTCAATCAAATTAATTCGACTTTATGCATTGCTATTGAAAAAATTGAAATTTCATTTAATGAATATAATAAATTTAATTTTTGCAAGGATCCTTATAGCTTGCACATAAGTGCGACACATGTTTTCGGCATGCATTTGATCATATTAACACGAATTCAATCAAATAAATTCAACTTTATTTATTGTTTTTGAAAAAATTGAAATTTCATTCAATGAATAAATTAAATTTAATTTTTGCAATGATCCTAATGGCTTGCACCTAAGTGCGCCACATGTTTTCGGCATTCATTTGATCATATAAACATGATTTTAATCAAATTAATTCGACTTTATGCATTGTTATTGAAAAAATTGAAATTTCATTTAATAAATAAAATAAATTTAATTTTTGCAATGATCCTAATAGCTTGCACCTAAGTGCGATACATGTTTTAGGCATGGATTTGATTATTTAAATACGATTTTAATCAAATAAATTCGACTTTATGCAGTGTTATTGAAAAAAATGAAATTTCATTTAAATAATAAAATAAATTTAATTTTTGCAATGATCCTAATAGCTTGCACCTAAGTGTGCCACATGTTTTCGGCATGAATTTGATCATATAAACACGATATCAATCAAATATATCCGACTTTATGCATTGTTACTGAAAAAATAGAAATTTCATTTAATAAATAAAATAAATTTAATTTTTGCAATGATCCCAATAGCTTGCACCTAACTGCAACACATGTTTTCAGCATGCATTTAATTATATAAACTTGATTTCAATCAAATTAATTCGACTTTATGCATTGTTATTGAAAAAATTGAAATTTCATTCAATAAATAAAATAAATTTAATTTTTACAATGATCCTAATAGCTTGCACCTAAGTGTGACACATGTTTTTGGCATGCATTTGATCATATAAACACGATTTCAATCAAATAAATTCGACTTTATGCATTGTTATTGAAAAAAATGAAATTCCATTTAATAAATAAAATAAATTTAATTTTTGCAATGATCCTAATAGCTTGCACCTGAGTGCGACACATGTTGTTGGCATGCATTTGATCATTTAAACTTGATTTCAATCAAATAAATTCGACTTTATGCATTGTTATTGAAAAAATTGAAATTTCATTCAATAAATAAAATAAATTTAATTTTTGCAATGATCCTGATAGTTTGCACCTAAGTGCGACACATGTTTTTGGCATGCATTTGATCATATAAACACGATTTCAATCAAATAAATTCGACTTTATGTATTGTTATTGAAAAAATTGAAATTTCATTTAATAAATAAAACAAAATTTTACTGGTTGTTGAAATTAGGCACTTGGTAGGTTTCACAAATTTTATACTTTTTATTCCGACTAGTTTCGAAACTAGTCGGAATAAAAAGTATAAAATTTGTGAAACCTACCAAGTGCCTAATTTCAACAACCAGTAATATTAAAAATGTTTCACCACGTGATAAACGAGAACCAAATTCAACAAAAAAAAAAAACAAAATTTAATTTTTGCAGTGATCCTAATAGCTTGCACCTAAGTGCGACACATGTTTTCGGCATGCATTTGATCATATAAACACGATTTTAATCAAATAAATACGACTTTATGCATTGTTATTAAAAAACTTTAAATTCCATTTAATAATTAAAATATATTTAATTTTTGCAATGATCCTAATGGCTTGCACCTAAGTGCGACACATGTTTTCGGCATGCATTTGATCATATAAACACGATTTCAATCAAATAAATTCGACTTAATGCATTGTTATTGAAAAAATTGAAATTTCATTTAATAAATAAAATAAATTTAATTTTTGCAATGATCCTGATAGCTTGCACCTAAGTGTGACACATGTTTTCGGCATGCATTTGATCATATAAACACGATTTCAATCAAATATATCCGACTTTATGCATTGTTATTGAATAAATTGAAATTTCATTTAATAAATAAAATAAATTTAATTTTTGCAATGATCCTAACAGCTTGCACCTAAGTGCGACACATGTTTTCGGCATGCATTTGATCATGTAAACACGATTTCAATAAATTAATTCGACTTTATGCATTGTTATTGAAAAAATTGAAATTTCATTTAATAAATAAAATAAATTTAATTTTTGCAATGATCCCAATAGCTTGCACCTAAGTGCGACACATGTTTTCGACATGCATTAGATCATATAAACAGTTTTTAAAAATGGAAGCAGAGAAGACATCAAGAACTATAGAGGAATTGCAATCCAATCGGTCATCCCTAAACTTCTGGATAAATTAATTTCTATTCAGTTAATGTTTCATTGCAAAAATATTATTTGCAACGAACAACATGGTTTTTGTTACGGTAAGTCAGCTGTATCTAATTTACTAATTTACCAATCCTATATCTTAAAAGCCTTCGAAAGTAATTCCCAGGTGGATGCAGTGTATACAGACTTTTCCAAGGCCTTTGACCGTGTCTCTCAGTCTATCTTGGTAAATAAATTACAGCGGATGGGTTTTGGGGATAATATAACTAAATGGATTTATAGTTTTCTGACCGATAGACTGCAATTCGTGAAAATTAATCACTTCGTATCCAAGGCAATTAATGTAACCTCAGGTGTCCCTCAAGGTTCTCATTGTGGGCCAATTTTATTTTCGTTATTTATAAACGATCTAAAACTATACATTAAACATTCGAAGTTCCTACTTTTTGCTGATGATCTCAAGGTATTTCGTACAATTACAGACTTAAATGACGCCGTGTACTTACAAGACGACTTAAATAACATCTATAGATGGTGCTGTGATAATAAACTGTATTTTAACCAGAGAAAATGTTTGTCCATATCTTTCGGTAGAGGGCAAATTATCAACAACGACTACAACATCAATGGAATAAGACTCTCTTCAGTTGATTACATTAAAGATCTTGGTGTTATAATGGATAGTAGACTCACATTTTCTAAGCATATAGATAGTATATGTTGTAAATCATTACAGACGCTGGGATTTATTAATCGTTTCGCGAAGAATTTTTCTATTGAGACTCAGAAACTTTTATTCATTTCTCTGGTGCGATCGCAATTGGAATACGCCTGCTGTATTTGGTCACCAATATATTCTAAACATATTTTACAGCTTGAACGAGTACAAAACAAATTCCTGTTGTCTATGTCTTATAGAAATGGTATCAACAGGATTGATTATAGTCGTAGCAACATGCTGTTGTCACTGAAATTAACCTCTCTTCGCGAGAGACGTAACTTTTCTGATCTATGCGTACTGTTCAAAATCGTAAACGGATTAATAAATTCCAGTGAACTACTTGCTAGTATAAATTTCAACATACCATCTACAACGAGATCAAACTTACTTTTCCGAGAAACGTTTCATCGCACTAATTATGCCCGTAACAATGCGGTCTGTCGGATGATGAGAATAGGCAACTTGGTCTGTTCTTCGCCTAATTTTATTTTATTCGGAACATCGTACAATAGATTTAAGCGCCATTTAAAATACATTGA
Organism: Ocypus olens; assembly: GCA_910593695.2. Taxonomy (NCBI): domain Eukaryota; kingdom Metazoa; phylum Arthropoda; class Insecta; order Coleoptera; family Staphylinidae; genus Ocypus; species Ocypus olens. The sequence goes on from OU343065.1 coordinate 5,502,702, forward strand.
CTTATCACAGTGTGTCTCATAATATCCTTGCAATCTTATTTATTTCTTTTGTATTTATTTTTATTTTTGTATTTTATGTAATATGTATGTTATTTTTTTTTATAATAATTTTGTGTTTTACTGTTAATTTAATTATCATCATAATTGATTAATTGTAATTTATTTTTGTAAAATGGTTATTCCGTAAATAAATAAATAATAAATAAATATAAACACGATTTAAATCAAATTAATAAGGCTTTATGCATTGTTATTGAAAAAATTGAAATTCCATTTAATAAATAAAATAAATTTAATTTTTGCAAAGATCATAATAGCTTGCACCTAAGTGTGATACATGTTTTCGGCATGCATTTGTGTTTTTAAACTTGATTTCAATCAAATAAATTCGACTTTATGGATTGTTATTGAAAAAATTGAAATTTCATTTAATATATAAAATAAATTTAATTTTTGCAAGGATCCTAGTAGCTTGCACCTAAGTGTGACACATGTTTTCGGAATGCATTTGATCAAATAAATACGATTTCAATCAAATAAATTCGACTTTATGCATTGTTTTTGAAAAAATTGAAATTTCATTCAATAAATAAATTAAATTTAATTTTTGCAATGATCCATATAGCTTGCACCTAAGTGCGACACATGTTTTCGGCATTCATTTGATCTTATAAACACGATTTTAATTAAATTAATTCGAGTTTATACATTGTTATTGAAAAAATTAAAATTTCATTTAATAAATAAAATAAATTTAATTTTTGCAATGATCCTAATAGCTTGTACCTAAGTGCGACACATGTTTTAGGCATGGATTTAATCAATGAAATACGATTTTAATCAAATAAATTCGACTTTATGCATTGTTATTGAAAAAATTGAACTTTCATTTAATAAATAAAATAAATTTAATTTTTGCAATGATCCTAACAGCTTGCACCTAAGTGTGACACATGTTTTCGGCATGCATTTAATTTTTTAAACTTGATTTTAATTAATTAAATTCGACTTTATGCATTGTTGTTGAAAAAATTGAAATTTCATTTAATAAATAAAATAAATTTAATTTTTGCAATCATCCATATAGCTTGCAGCTAAGCGCGACACATGTTTTTGGCATGCATTTGATCATTTAAACTTGATTTCAATCAAATAAATTCGACTTTATGCATTGTAATTGAAAGAATTGAAATTTCATTTAATAAATAAAATAAATTTAATTTTTGCAATGATCCTAATAGCTTGCACCTAAGTGTGATACATGTTTTCGGCATGCATTTGATCATATAAACACGATTTCAATTAAATATATCCGACTTTATGAATTGTTATTGAAAAAATAGAAAGTGCATTTAATAAATAAAATAAATTTAATTTTTGCAATGATCCTTATAGCTTGCACCTAAGTGCGACACATGTTTTCGGCATGCATTTGATCATATAATTACGATTTCAATCAAATTAATTCGACTTTATGCATTGTTATTGAAAAAATTGAAATTTCATTTAATAAATAAAATAAATTTAATTTTTGCAATGATCCCAATAGCTTGCACCTAAGTGCGACACATGTTTTCGACATGCATTAGATCATCTAAACACGATTTTAATCAAATTAATTCGACTTTATGCATTGTTATTGAAAAAATTGAAATTTCATTTAATAAATAAAATAAATTTAATTTTTGCAATGATCCCTATGGCTTGCACCTAAGTGTGACACATGTTTTCAGCATGCATTTGATCATATAAACACGATTTCAATCAAATTATTTTGACTTTATGCATTGTTATTGAAAAAATTGAAATTTCATTTGATAAATAAAATAAATTTAATTTTTGCAATGATCCCAACAGCTTGCACCTAAGTGCGACACATGTTTTCGGCATGCATTTGATCATATAAACACGATTTTAATCAAATAAATTCGACTTTATGCATAGTTATTGAAAAAATTGAAATTTCATTTAATAAATAAAATAAATTTAATTTTTGCAATGATCCTTATGGCTTGCACCTAAGTGCGCCACATGTTTTCGGCAAGCATTTGATCATATAAACACGATTTCAATCAACATATTTTGACTTTATGCATTGTTATTGAAAAAATTGAAATTTCATTTGATAAATAAAATAAATTTAATTTTTGCAATGATCCCAACAGCTTGCACCTAAGTGCGACACATGTTTTCGGCATGCATTTGATCATTTAAACACGATTTCAATTAAATAAATTCGACTTTATGCATTGTTATTGAAAAAATTGAAATTTCATTTAATAAATAAAATAAAATTAATTTTTGCAATAATCCTTATGGCTTGCACCTAAGTGCGCCACATGTTTTCGGCAAGCATTTGATCATATAAACACGATTTCAATCAAATTATTTTGACTTTATGCATTGTTATTGAAAAAATTGAAATTTCATTTGATAAATAAAATAAATTTAATTTTTGCAATGATCCCAACAGCTTGCACCTAAGTGCGCCATATGTTTTCGGCAAGCATTTGATCATATAAACACGATTTCAATCAAATTATTTTGACTTTATGCATTGTTATTGAAAAAATTGAAATTTCATTTGATAAATAAAATAAATTTAATTTTTGCAATGATCCCAACAGCTTGCACCTAAGTGCGACACATGTTTTCGGCATGCATTTGATCATTTAAACACGATTTCAATTAAATAAATTCGACTTTATGCATTGTTATTGAAAAAATTGAAATTTCATTTAATAAATAAAATAAAATTAATTTTTGCAATAATCCTTATGGCTTGCACCTAAGTGCGACACATGTTTTCGGCAAGCATTTGATCATATAAACACGATTTCAATCAAATTATTTTGACTTTATGCATTGTTATTGAAAAAATTGAAATTTCATGTAATAAATAAAATAAATTTAATTTTTGCAATGAACCTTATGGCTTGCACCTAAGTGCGCCACATGTTTTCGACAAGCATTTGATCATATAAACACGATTTCAATCAAATTAATTTGACTATATGCATTGTTATTGAAAAAATTGAAATTTCATTTGATAAATAAAATAAATTTAATTTTTGCAATGATCCCAACAGCTTGCACCTAAGTGCGACACATGTTTTCAGCATGCATTTGATCATTTAAACACGATTTCAATTAAATAAATTCGACTTTATGCATTGTTATTGAAAAAATTGAAATTTCATTTAATAAATAAAATAAATTTAATTTGTGCAATGATCCTAACAGCTTGCACCTAAGTGCGACACATGTTTTCGGCATGCATTTGATCATATAAACACGATTTAAATTAAATAAATTCGACTTTATGCATTGTTATTGAGAAAATTGAAATTTCATTTAATAAATAAAATAAATTTAATTTGTGCAATGATCCTAACAGCTTGCACCTAAGTGCGACACATGTTTTCAGCATGCATTTGATCATATAAACACGATTTAAATTAAATAAATTCGACTTTATGCATTGTTATTGAGAAAATTGAAATTTCATTTAATAAATAAAATAAATTTAATTTTTGCAATGATCCCAACAGCTTCCACCTAAGTGCGACACATGTTTTCGGCATGCATTTGATCATATAAACACGATTTAAATTAAATAAATTCGACTTTATGCATTGTTATTGAGAAAATTGAAATTTCATTTAATAAATAAAATAAATTTAATTTTTGCAATGATCCCAATAGCTTGCACCTAAGTGCGACACATGTTTTCAGCATGCATTTGATCATATAAACACGATTTAAATTAAATAAATTCGACTTTATGCATTGTTATTGAAAAAATTGAAATTTCATTTAATAAATAAAATAAATTTAATTTGTGCAATGATCCTAACAGCTTGCACCTAAGTGCGACACATGTTTTCGGCATGCATTTGATCATATAAACACGATTTAAATTAAATAAATTCGACTTTATGCATTGTTATTGAGAAAATTGAAATTTCATTTAATAAATAAAATAAATTTAATTTTTGCAAAGATCCCAACAGCTTGCACCTAAGTGCGACACATGTTTTCAGCATGCATTTGATCATTTAAACACGATTTCAATTAAATAAATTCGACTTTATGCATTGTTATTGAAAAAATTGAAATTTCATTTAATAAATAAAATAAATTTAATTTGTGCAATGATCCTAACAGCTTGCACCTAAGTGCGACACATGTTTTCGGCATGCATTTGATCATATAAACACGATTTAAATTAAATAAATTCGACTTTATGCATTGTTATTGAGAAAATTGAAATTTCATTTAATAAATAAAATAAATTTAATTTGTGCAATGATCCTAACAGCTTGCACCTAAGTGCGACACATGTTTTTAGCATGCATTTGATCATATAAACACGATTTCAATCAAATAAATTCGACTTTATGCATTGTTATTGAGAAAATTGAAATTTCATTTAATAAATAAAATAAATTTAATTTTTGCAATGATTCCAACAGCTTGCACCTAAGTGCGACACATGTTTTCGGCATGCATTTGATCATATAAACACGATTTAAATTAAATAAATTCGACTTTATGCATTGTTATTGAGAAAATTGAAATTTCATTTAATAAATAAAATAAATTTAATTTGTGCAATGATCCTAACAGCTTGCACCTAAGTGCGACACATGTTTTCGGCATGCATTTGATCATATAAACACGATTTAAATTAAATAAATTCGACTTTATGCATTGTTATTGAGAAAATTGAAATTTCATTTAATAAATAAAATAAATTTAATTTTTGCAATGATCCCAACAGCTTGCACCTAAGTGCGACACATGTTTTCAGCATGCATTTGATCATTTAAACACGATTTCAATTAAATAAATTCGACTTTATGCATTGTTATTGAAAAAATTGAAATTTCATTTAATAAATAAAATAAATTTAATTTGTGCAATGATCCTAACAGCTTGCACCTAAGTGCGACACATGTTTTCGGCATGCATTTGATCATATAAACACGATTTAAATTAAATAAATTCGACTTTATGCATTGTTATTGAGAAAATTGAAATTTCATTTAATAAATAAAATAAATTTAATTTGTGCAATGATCCTAACAGCTTGCACCTAAGTGCGACACATGTTTTCGGCATGCATTTGATCATATAAACACGATTTAAATTAAATAAATTCGACTTTATGCATTGTTATTGAGAAAATTGAAATTTCATTTAATAAATAAAATAAATTTAATTTTTGCAATGATCCCAACAGCTTGCACCTAAGTGCGACACATGTTTTCAGCATGCATTTAATCATTTAAACACGATTTCAATTAAATAAATTCGACTTTATGCATTGTTATTGAAAAAATTGAAATTTCATTTAATAAATAAAATAAATTTAATTTGTGCAATGATCCTAACAGCTTGCACCTAAGTGCGACACATGTTTTCGGCATGCATTTGATCATATAAACACGATTTAAATTAAATAAATTCGACTTTATGCATTGTTATTGAGAAAATTGAAATTTCATTTAATAAATAAAATAAATTTAATTTGTGCAATGATCCTAACAGCTTGCACCTAAGTGCGACACATGTTTTCAGCATGCATTTGATCATATAAACACGATTTCAATCAAATAAATTCGACTTTATGCATTGTTATAGAGAAAATTGAAATTTCATCCAATAAATAAAATAAATTTAATTTGTGCAATGATCCTAACAGCTTGCACCTAAGTGCGACACATGTTTTCGGCATGCATTTGATCATATAAACACGATTTCAATCAAATAAATTCGACTTTAAGCATTGTTTTGAAAAAATTGAAATTTCATTTAATAAATAAAATAAATTTAATTTTCGCAATGATCCCAATAGCTTGCACCTAAGTGCGACAAATGTTTTCGGCATGCATTTAATCATATAAACACGATTTCAATCAAATTAATTCGACTTTATGCATTGTTATTGAAAAAATTGAAATTTCATTTAATAAATAAAATAAATTTAATTTTTGCAATGATTCTAACAGCTTGCACCTAAGTGCGACACATGTTTTCGGCTTGCATTTGATTATATAAACACGATTTAAATTAAATATATCCGACTTTATGCATTGTTATTGAAAAAATTGAAATTTCATTTAATAAATAAAATAAATTTAATTTTCGCAATGATCCCAATAGCTTGCACCTAAGTGCGACACATGTTTTCGGTATGCATTTGGTCATTTAAACACGATTTTAATCAAATAAATTCGACTTTATGCATTGTTATTGAAAAAATCTGAAATTTCATTTAATAAATAAAATAAATTTAATTTTCGCAATGATCCCTATTGCTTGCACCTAAGTGCGACAAATGTTTTCGGCATGCATTTGTTCTTATAAATACGATTTTAATCAAATAAATTCGACTTTATGCATTGTTATTGAAAAAATCTGAAATTTCATTTAATAAATAAAATAAATTTAATTTTTGCAATGATTCTAACAGCTTGCACCTAAGTACGACACATGTTTTCGGCATGCATTTGATCATATAAACACGATTTTAATCAAATAAATTCGACTTTAAGCATTGTTTTGAAAAAATTGAAATTTCATTTAATAAATAAAATAAATTTAATTTTCGCAATGATCCCAATAGCTTGCACCTAAGTGCGACAAATGTTTTCGGCATGCATTTAATCATATAAACACAATTTCAATCAAATTAATTCGACTTTATGCATTGTTATTGAAAAAATTGAAATTTCATTTAATAAATAAAATAAATTTAATTTTTGCAATGATCCTAACAGCTTGCACCTAAGTGCGACACATGTTTTCGGCATGCATTTGATCATATAAACACGATTTCAATCAAATAAATTCGACTTTAAGCATTGTTTTGAAAAAATTGAAATTTCATTTAATAAATAAAATAAATTTAATTTTCGCAATGATCCCAATAGCTTGCACCTAAGTGCGACACATGTTTTCGGCATGCATTTGATCATATAAACACGATTTAAATTTAATTAATTCGACTTTATGCATTGTTATTGAAAAAATTTAAATTTCATTTAATAAATAAAATAAATTTAATTAGTGCAATGATCCCAACAGCTTGCACCTAAGTGCGACACATGTTTTCGGCATGCATTTGATCATATAAATACGATTTCAATCAAATATATCCGACTTTATGTATTGTTATTGAAAAAATAGAAATTTCATTTAATAAATAAAATAAATTTAATTTTTGCAATGATCCTAATAGCTTGCACCTAAGTGTGACACATGTTTTATGCATGGATTTTATCATTTAAATACGATTTCAATCAAATATATCCGACTTTATGCATTGTTATTGAAAAAATAGAAATTTCATTTATTAAATAAAATAAATTTAATTTGTGCAATGCTCCCAACAGCTTGCACCTAAGTGCGACACATGTTTTCGGCATGCATTTGATCATATAAACACGATTTCAATCAAATATATCCGACTTTATGCATTGTTATTGAAAAAATAGAAATTTCATTTAATAAATAAAATAAATTTAATTTGTGCAATGATCCCAACAGCTTGCACCTAAGTGCGACACATGTTTTCGGCATGCATTTGATCATATAAACACGATTTCAATCAAATATATCCGACTTTATGCATTGTTATTGAAAAAATAGAAATTTCATTTAATAAATAAAATAAATTTAATTTTTGCAATGATCCTTATGGCTTGCACCTAAGTGCGACACATGTTTTATGCATGGATTTTATCATTTAAATACGATTTTAATCAAATATATCCGACTTTATGCATTGTTATTGAAAAAATAGAAATTACATTTATTAAATAAAATAAATTTAATTTGTGCAATGATCCCAACAGCCTGCACCTAAGTGTGACACATGTTTTCGGCATGCATTTGATCATCTTAACACGATTTCAATCAAATTAATCCGACTTTATGCATTGTTATTCAAAAAATTGAAATTTCATTTGATAAATAAAATAAATTTAATTTTTGCAATGATCTTAATAGCTTGCACCTTAGTGCGACACATGTTTTCGGCATTTATCTGATCATATAAACATGATTTTAATCAAAAGAATTCGACTTTATGCATTGTTTTTGAAAAAATTGGAATTTCATTTAATAAATAAAATAAATTTAATTTTTGCAATGATCCTAATAGCTTGCACCTAAGTGCGACACATGTTTTCGACATTTATTTGATCATATAAACATGATTTTAATCAAATTAATTCGACTTTATGCATTGTTATTGAAAAAATTGATATTTCATTTTATAAATAAAATAAATTTAATTTTTGCAATGATCCTAACAGCTTGAACCTAAGTGCGACACATGTTTTCGGCATGCATTTGATCATATAAACACGATTTCAATTAAATTAATTCGACTTTATGCATTGTTATTGAAAAAATTGAAATTTCATTTAATAAATAAAATAAATTTAATTTGTGCAATGATCCTAACAGCTTGCACCTAAGTGCGACACATGTTTTCGACATTTATTTGATCATATAAACATGATTTTAATCAAATTAATTCGACTTTATGCATTGTTATTGAAAAAATTGATATTTCATTTTATAAATAAAATAAATTTAATTTGTGCAATGATCCTAACAGCTTGCACCTAAGTGCGACACATGTTTTCGGCATGCATTTGATCATATAAACACGATTTCAATCAAATTAGTTCGACTTTATTCAATGTTATTGAAAAAATTTAAATTTCATTTAATAAATAAAATAAATTTAATTTTTGCAATGATTCTAACAGCTTGCACCTAAGTGCGACACATGTTTTCGGCTTGCATTTGATTAAATAAACACGATTTGAATTAAATATATCCGACTTTATGCATTGTTATTGAAAAAATTGAAATTTCATTTAATACATAAAATAAATTTAATTTTCGCAATGATCCTTATAGCTTGCACCTAAGTGCGACACATGTTTTCGGCATGCATTTGATCATATAAACACGATTTCAATCAAATAAATTCAACTTTATCCTTTGTTTTTGAAAAAATTGAAATTTCATTCAATAAATAAATTTAATTTAATTTTTGCAATGATCCTAATGGCTTGCACCTAAGTGCGACACATGTTTTCGGCATTCATTTGATCTTATAAACACGATTTTAATTAAATTAATTCGAGTTTATACATTGTTATTGAAAAAATTGAAATTTCATTTAATAAATAAAATAAATTTAATTTTTGCAATGATTCTAACAGCTTGCACCTAAGTGCGACACATGTTTTCGGCTTGCATTTGATTATATAAACACGATTTAAATTAAATATATCCGACTTTATGCATTGTTATTGAAAAAATTGAAATTTCATTTAATAAATAAAATAAATTTAATTTTCGCAATGATCCCAATAGCTTGCACCTAAGTGCGACAAATGTTTTCGGCATGCATTTGGTCATTTAAACACGATTTTAATCAAATAAATTCGACTTTATGCATTGTTATTGAAAAAATCTGAAATTTCATTTAATAAATAAAATAAATTTAATTTTCGCAATGATCCCTATTGCTTGCACCTAAGTGCGACACATGTTTTCGGCATGCATTTGATCATATAAACACGATTTCAATCTAATTAATTCGACTTTATGCATTGTTATTGAAAAAATTTAAATTTCATTTAATAAATAAAATAATTTTAATTTGTACAATGATCCCAACAGCTTGCACCTAAGTGCGACACATGTTTTCGGCATGCATTTGATCATATAAACACGATTTCAATCAAATATATCCGACTTTATGCATTGTTATTGAAAAAATAGAAATTTCATTTAATAAATAAAATAAATTTAATTTTTGCAATGATCCTTATAGCTTGCACCTAAGTGTGACACATGTTTTATGCATGGATTTTATCATTTAAATACGATTTCAATCAAATATATCCGACTTTATGCATTGTTATTGAAAAAATAGAAATTTCATTTATTAAATAAAATAAATTTAATTTGTGCAATGATCCCAACAGCTTGCACCTAAGTGCGACACATGTTGTCGGCATGCATTTGATCATATAAACACGATTTCAATCAAATATATCCGACTTTATGCATTGTTATTGAAAAAATAGAAATTTCATTTAATAAATAGAATAAATTTAATTTGTGCAATGATCCCAACAGCTTGCACCTAAGTGCGACACATGTTTTCGGCATGCATTTGATCATATAAACACGATTTCAATCAAATATATCCGACTTTATGCATTGTTATTGAAAAATTAGAAATTTCATTTAATATATAAAATAAATTTAATTTTTGCAATGATCCTTATGGCTTGCACCTAAGTGCGACACATGTTTTAGGCATGCATTTGATCATATAAACACGATTTAAATCAAATTAATTCGACTTTATGCATTGCTATTGAAAAAATTGAAATTTCATTTAATAAATAAAATAAATTTAATTTTTGCAATGATCCTTATAGCTTGCACCTAAGTGCGACACATGTTTTCGGCATGCATTTGATCATATAAACACGATTTCAATCAAATTAATTCGACTTTAAGCATTGTTTTTGAAAAAATTGAAATTTCATTTAATAAATAAAATAAATTTAATTTTTGCAATGATCCTAACAGCTTGCACCTAAGTGCGACACATGTTTTCGGCATGCATTTGATCATATAAACACGATTTCTATCAAATTAATTCGACTTTATGCATTGCTATTGAAAAAATTGAAATTTCATTTAATAAATAAAATAAATTTAATTTTTGCAATGATCCTTATAGCTTGCACCTAAGTGCGACACATGTTTTCGGCATGCATTTGATCATATAAACACGATTTCAATCAAATTAATTCGACTTTAACCATTGTTTTTGAAAAAATTGAAATTTCATTTAATAAATAAAATAAATTTAATTTTTGCAATGATCCTTATAGCTTGCACCTAAGTGCGACACATGTTTTCGGCATGCATTTGATCATATAAACACGATTTCAATCAAATATATCCGACTTTATGCATTGTTATTGAAAAATTAGAAATTTCATTTAATATATAAAATAAATTTAATTTTTGCAATGATCCTTATGGCTTGCACCTAAGTGCGACACATGTTTTAGGCATGCATTTGATCATATAAACACGATTTCTATCAAATTAATTCGACTTTATGCATTGCTATTGAAAAAATTGAAATTTCATTTAATAAATAAAATAAATTTAATTTTCGCAATGATCCCTATTGCTTGCACCCAAGTGCGACACATGTTTTCGGCATGCATTTGATCATATAAACATGATTTCAATCAAATTATTTTGACATTATGCATTGTTATTGAAAAAATTGAAATTTCATATAATAAATAAAATAAATTTAATTTTTGCAATGATCCTAATTGCTTGCACCTAAGTGCGACACATGTTTTAGGCTTCGATTTGATCATTTAAATACGATTTAAATCAAATAAATTCGACTTTATGCATTGTTATTGAAAAAATTTTAATTCCATTTAATAAATAAAATAAATTTAATTTTTGCAATGATCCTAAAAGCTTGCACCTAATTGTGACACATGCTTTCGGCATGCTTTTGATCATTTAAACACGATTTCAATCAAATAAATTTGACTTTATGCATTGTTATTGAAAAAATTGAAATTTCATTTAATAAATTAAATAAATTTAATTTTTGCAATGATCCTAATTGCTTGCACCTAAGTGCGACACTTGTTTCAGGCAGGGATTTGATCATTTAAATACGATTTATTTCAAATAAATTCGACTTTATGCATTGTTATTGAAAAAATTTAAATTTCATTTAATAAATAAAATAAATTTAATTTTTGCAATAATCCTAGTAGCTTGCACCTAAGTGTGACACAAGTTTTCGGCATGCATTCGATCATATAAACACGATTTTAATCAAATAAATTCGACTTTATGCATTGTTTTTGAAAAAATTGACATTTCATTTAATAAATAAATTAAATTTAATTTTCGCAATAATTATTATTATTATTTCTTTATTTTACGGGAATCCCCTTTTTTTAAATAAAAAATACAAAATTACAAAATATTTAACTAAAATAGAACTTAAAACTAATACTAATACTAATACAACATAACTGTGCCACGACTGTGAGAGATAATTCAATGATTTCCTAACTTATATACACATATACATATAAATCAGTAAAAGTTACAGAGTTAATATTTAAATGTACAGGTCTGTTAAATTCATTATACGCAAATATTTCGAAAATAACTTTATATCGTTAGTGAAAAAAACAAAATTAGATTTAGGTTGTAAATAATTAACAAATCGCATCATTCTAACTAATGGATCATTATTGCCGTAATTAGTCGTACAAAATGGAAGACGAAATAAATCCATGTTTCTTGTTTGAGCCCCTTCACTGTGAAATCTAAAATTTATACAATTCAAGATATTGTCACAGTCAATGAAGGAATTGACAACTTTAAATAAAAATATAATATCAGCGATAATTCGTCTGTACTGAAGTGGCGGTAAATTTAAGTTAAATCTAAGGCGTTCATAATCTAGTTCACTTAAAGGAATTTTTAATTTGAAAGCTGCCATTCGCAAAAATTTGTTCTGTACTTTGTTTAATTCTTTAATCAAATACACATGATACGGTGACCAGACGCATGAAGCGTACTCCAATCCAGAGCGCACTAATGAACAATAGAGTAGTCTAATTGTATCAATAGAAAAATCTCTACCGATTCTCGAGATAAATCCCAATAGTTTTAAACCTCCGTTTACAATGGATTTAATATGACGAACAAAGGAGAGTTTGCCATCAAAAATAACTCCCAAATCCTTAATCTCTGTAACCTTTTCAAGTACAGCACTATTAATGACATAGTCAAAAGTGATTGAACTGCGACAACGGAAAAAAGACATTGATCTACATTTCTTAATATTCAAGTCCAGACCATTATTATCGCACCAACTAGAGAGGCTATCAATATCAGCTTGTAGATGTTCTGCATCCAGTGGGCCATCCATTCTTTTAAAAAGTTTCAAATCATCGGCGTATAGAAGAACTTCACAGAATTTAAAACAATTTACGATGTCGTTAATAAATAAGTTGAAGAGAACCGGTCCTAAATGGGACCCTTGAGGTACCCCAGAGGTGACCATAATTGTGTTGGACTCATGGTTGTGCAACTTTACACGCTGTACCCGATTAGATAAAAAACTTTTGATCCAATTTACTATTGAAGTGTTAAATCCCAGAATAGTTAGTTTATTGATTAAGATGTTATGCGGAACTCTGTCGAAGGCCTTAGAAAAATCGGTATAAATTGTATCAACTTGAGATTTACTTTCAAAGGCCTTCAACACAAATCCCTCAAAACTTATTAAATTAGTTTCCGTAGAACGACCACTACAAAAACCATGCTGTTTACTAGTAATTACATTTCTACATAACCACTTTAGTTGATGCGACAATATGGAATCTAATAATTTAGGAATCGAAGATTGGTGGCACACCCCCCTATAATTTTCAATATCACTTCTGCATCCAGACTTATAAATAGGGTTAATATAACTAGCTTTCCAAGATTCAGGAACAATTTGTTCCGTAATACTTCTTTGGAACGAAATGGTTATAGGTAGAGTGAGAGTGTAAATACAATTAATTAAAAACAAATTGGGAATGTTATCCGGACCGCATGAAACTGATGGTTTAAGTTCATTAATTGCCTCAAATACCTGCATACTATTTACAGAAAACATATAACAAGAATCAATACTAGAACTAGAAACATTCAGAAAGGAACTATCAATATTATTAATACTATAGGCAGCGGAAAATGATTTGGCAAAGAGATTAACAGTATCCTGAATATTATTGCTATGAGAATCCTTTAAATACATATTAACTGGTATACCCTTGATCTCCTTGGATTCCTTAACAAACTCCCAAAACGATTTACTATTAGCTTTAATGTTGTTTTCAACCCTACTAATATGATTATTATACAAATCATTACTTATATGTTTGCACTGACTCCGCAAATTTTGAAATTTAGCATAATCATCATAGTTATTTGATTCTTTATATTTAGAGTGCGCTGATTTCTTTAATCTAATTAAATCTATTAATCTCTTTGAAAACCATTTTGGATAAATATTGTTATAATGTACTTTTAATGGAACGTATAAATTAATTACATAATACAGAATGTTGTACAAAACATTTACTGCCTCATTTAAGTGACAACTGACAAATAAATCATTCCACGAGACGGAAGCCAAAAAGTTATTGATTTCCAAAATAAATTTAATTTTTGCAATGATCCCAATAGCTTGCACCTAAGTGCGACACATGTTTTCGGCATGCATTTGATCATATAAACACGATTTTAATCAAATAAATTCGACTTTATGCATAGTTATTGAAAAAATTGAAATTTCATTTAATAAATAAAATAAATTTAATTTTTGCAATGATCCCAATAGCTTGCACCTAAGTGCGACACATGTTTTCGACATGCATTAGATAATATAAATACGATTTTAATCAAATTAATTTGACTTTATGCATTGTTATTGAAAAAATTGAAATTTCATTTAATAAAAAAAATAAATTTAATTTTTGCAATGATCCTTATGGCTTTCACCTAAGTGCGACACATGTTTTCGGCATGCATTTGATCATATAAACACGATTTCAATCCAATTAATTCGACTTTAAGCATTGTTTTTGAAAAACATTGAAATTTCATTTAATAAATAAAATAAATTTAGCTTTTGCAATGATCCTAACAGCTTGCACCTAAGTGCGACAAAGGTTTTCGGCAAGCATTTGATCATATAAACACGATTTCAATCAAATTATTTTGACTTTATGCATTGTTATTGAAAAAATTGAAATTTCATTTAATAAATAAAATAAATTTAATTTTTGCAATGATCCTTATGGCTTGCACCTAAGTGTGACACATGTTTTCGGCAAGCATTTGATCATATAAACACGATTTCAATCAAATTATTTTGACTTTATGCATTGTTATTGAAAAAATTGAAATTTCATTTAATAAATAAAATAAATTTAATTTTTGCAATGATCCTTATGGCTTGCACCTAAGTGCGCCACATGTTTTCGGCAAGCATTTGATCATATAAACACGATTTCAATCAAATTATTTTGACTTTATGCATTGTTATTGAAAAAATTGAAATTTCATTTGATAAATAAAATAAATTTAATTTTTGCAATGATCCCAACAGCTTGCACCTAAGTGCGACACATGTTTTCGGCATGCATTTGATCATATAAACACGATTTCAATAAAATAAATTCGACTTTATGCATTGTTATTGAAAAAATTGAAATTCCATTTAATAACTAAATTAAATTTAATTTTTGCAATGATCCTAACAGCTTGCACCTAAGTGCGACACATGTTTTCGGCATGCATTTGATCATATAAACACGATTTTAATCAAATTATTTCGACTTTATGCATTGTTATTGAAAAAATTTAAATTACATTTAATAAATAAAATAAATTTAATTTTTGCAATGATCCTTATAGCTTGCACCTAAGTGCGACAAATGTTTTCGGCATGCATTGGATCATGTAAACACGATTTCAATTAAATTAATTCGACTTTATGCATTGTTATTGAAAAAATTGAAATTTCATTTAATAAATAGAATAAATTTAATTTTCGCAATGATCCTAATAGGTTGCACCTAAGTGCGACACATGTTTCAAGCATACTTTTGATCATATAAACACGATTTTAATCAAATAAATTTGACTTTATGCATTGTTTTTGAAAAAATGGAAATTTCATTTAAAAAATAAATTAAATTAAATTTTTGCATTGATTCTAACAGCTGGCACCTAAGTGCGACATATGTTTTAGGCATGAATTTGATCATCTAAACTTGATTTCAATCAAATAAATTCGACTTTATGCATTGTTATACAAAAAATTGATATTTCATTTAATAAATAAAATAAATTTAATTTTTGCAATGATCCTAATAGCTTGCACCTAAGTGCGACACATGTTTTTGGCATGGATTTAATCATTTAAATACGATTTTAATCAAATAAATTCGACTTTATGCATTGTTATTGAAAAAATTGAAATTCCATTTAATTAATAAAATGAATTTAATTTTTGCAATGATCCTAATAGCTTGCACCTAAGTGCGACACATGTTTTCGGCATGCATTTGATCATTTAAACACGATTTTAATCAAATATATCCGACTTTATGAATTGTTATTGAAAAAATTGAAATTTCATTTAATAAATAAAATAAATTTAATTTTTGCAATGATCCTAACAGCTTGCACCTAAGTGTGACACATGTTTTCGGCATGCATTTGATTTTTTAAACTTGATTTTAATTAAATAAATTCGACTTTATGCATTGTTGTTGAAAAAATTGAAATTTCATTTAATAAATAAAATAAATTTAATTTTTGCAATGATCCATATAGCTTGCACCTAAGCGCGACACATGTTTTTGGCATGCATTTGATCATTTAAACTTGATTTCAATCAAATAAATTCGACTTTATGCATTGTAATTGAAAGAATTGAAATTTCATTTAATAAATAAAATAAATTTAATTTTTGCAGTGATCCTAATAGCTTGCACCTAAGTGCGACACAAGTTTTCGGCATGCATTTGATCATATAAACTTGATTTCAATCAAATAAATTCGACTTTATGCATTGCTATTGAAAAAATTGAAATTTCATTTAATGAATAAAATAAATTTAATTTTTGCAATGATCCTTATAGCTTGCACCTAAGTTCGACACATGTTTTCGGCATGCATTTGATCATATAAACACGATTTCAATTAAATTAATTCGACTTTATGCATTGTTATTGAAAAAATTGAAATTTCATTTAATAAATAAAATAAATTTAATTTTTGCAATGATCCTAACAGCTTGCACCTAAGTGCGACACATGTTTTCGGCATGCATTTGATCATATAAACACGATTTTAATCAAATTATTTCGACTTTATGCATTGTTATTGAAAAAATTTAAATTACATTTAATAAATAAAATAAATTTAATTTTTGCAATGATCCTTATAGCTTGCACCTAAGTGCGACACATGTTTTCGGCATGCATTGGATCATGTAAACACGATTTCAATTAAATTAATTCGACTTTATGCATTGTTATTGAAAAAATTTAAATTTCATTTAATAAATAAAATAAATTTAATTTTCGCAATGATCCTAATAGGTTGCACCTAAGTGCGACACATGTTTCAAGCATACTTTTGATCATATAAACACGATTTCAATCAAATAAATTTGACTTCATGCATTGTTTTTGAAAAAATTGGAATTTCATTTAAAAAATAAATTAAATTAAATTTTTGCAATGATCCTAACAGCTTGCACCTAAGTGCGACACATGTTTTCGGCATGCATTTGATCATATAAACACGATTTTAATCAAATTATTTCGACTTTATGCATTGTTATTGAAAAAATTTAAATTACATTTAATAAATAAAATAAATTTAATTTTTGCAATGATCCTTATAGCTTGCACCTAAGTGCGACACATGTTTTCGGCATGCATTGGTACATGTAAACACGATTTCAATTAAATTAATTCGACTTTATGCATTGTTATTGAAAAAATTGAAATTTCATTTAATAAATAAAATAAATTTAATGTTTGCAATGATCCTAACAGCTTGCACCTAAGTGCGACACATGTTTTCGGCATGCAATTGATCATATAAACACGATTTTAATCAAATTATTTCGACTTTATGCATTGTTATTGAAAAAATTTAAATTACATTTAATAAATAAAATAAATTTAATTTTTGCAATGATCCTTATAGCTTGCACCTAAGTGCGACACATGTTTTCGGCATGCATTGGATCATGTAAACAGGATTTTAATTAAATTAATTCGACTTTATGCATTGTTATTGAAAAAATTTAAATTTAATTTAATAAATAAAATAAATTTAATTTTCGCAATGATCCTAATAGGTTGCACCTAAGTGCGACACATGTTTCAAGCATACTTTTGATCATATAAACACGATTTCAATCAAATAAATTCGACTTTATGCATTGTTATTGAAAAAATTGAAATTCCATTTAATAACTAAATTAAATTTAATTTTTGCAATGATCCTAACAGCTTGCACCTAAGTGCGACACATGTTTTCGGCATGCATTTGATCATATAAACACGATTTTAATCAAATTATTTCGACTTTATGCATTGTTATTGAAAAAATTTAAATTACATTTAATAAATAAAATAAATTTAAT
Organism: Ocypus olens; assembly: GCA_910593695.2. Lineage (NCBI taxonomy): Eukaryota > Metazoa > Arthropoda > Insecta > Coleoptera > Staphylinidae > Ocypus > Ocypus olens. The sequence continues at coordinate 5,521,033 of OU343065.1, forward strand.
TTTTGCAATGATCCTTATAGCTTGCACCTAAGTGCGACACATGTTTTCGGCATGCATTGGATCATGTAAACACGATTTCAATTAAATTAATTCGACTTTATGCATTGTTATTGAAAAAATTGAAATTTCATTTAATAAATAAAATAAATTTAATTTTCGCAATGATCCTAATAGGTTGCACCTAAGTGCGACACATGTTTCAAGCATACTTTTGGTCATATAAACACGATTTCAATCAAATAAATTTGACTTTATGCATTGTTTTTGAAAAAATTGAAATTTCATTTAAAAAATAAATTAAATTTAATTTTTGCAATGATCCTAACAGCTTGCACCTAAGTGCGACATATGTTTTCGGCATGCATTTGATCATATAAACACGATTTCAATCAAATAAATTCGACTTTATGCATTGTTATTGAAAAAATTGAAAGTCCATTTAATAACTAAATTTAATTTAATTTTTGCAATGATCCCAACAGCTTGCACCTAAGTGTGACACATGTTTTCGGCATGCATTTGATCATATAAACACGAGTTTAATCAAATAGATTCGACTTTATGCATTGTTATTGAAAAAATTGAAATTTCATTTAATAAATAAAATAAATTTAATTTTTGCAGTGATCCTAATAGCTTGCACCTAAGTGCGACACATGTTTTCGGCATGCATTTGATCATATAAACACGATTTTAATCAAATTAATTCGACTTTATGCATTGTTATTGAAAAAATTGAAATTTCATTTAATAAATAAAATAAATTTAATTTTTGCAATAATCCCTATAGCTTGCACCTAACTGCGACACATGTTTTCGGCATGCATTTGATCAAATAAACACGATTTCAATCAAATTAATTCGACTTTATTTATTGTTATTGAAAAAATTGAAATTTCATTTGATAAATAAAATAAATTTAATTTTTGCAATGATCCTAATAGCCTGCACCTAAGTGTGACACATGTTTTCGGCATGCATTTGATCATTTAAACACGATTTTAATCAAATATATCCGACTTTATAAATTGTTATTGAAAAAATTGAAATTTCATTTAATAAATAAAATAAATTTAATTTTTGCAATGATCCTAACAGCTTGCACCTAAGTGTGACACATGTTTTCGGCATGCATTTGATTTTTTAAACTTGATTTTTATTAAATAAATTCGACTTTATGCATTGTTATTGAAAAAAATTAAATTTCATTTAAATAATAAAATAAATTTAATTTTTGCAATGATCCTAATAGCTTGCACCTAAGTGTGCCACATGTTTTCGGCATGAATTTTATCATATAAACACGATATCAATCAAATATATCCGACTTTATGCATTGTTACTGAGAAAATAGAAATTTCATTTAATAAATAAAATAAATTTATTTTTCGCAATGATCCCAATAGCTTGCACCTAAGTGCGACACATGTTTTCAGCATGCATTTGATTATTTAAACTTGATTTCAATCAAATAAATTCGACTCTATGCATTGTTATTGAAAAAATTGAAATTTCATTTGATAAATAAAATAAATTTAATTTTTGCAATGATCCTTATAGCCTGCACCTAAGTGTGACACATGTTTTCGGCATGCATTTAATCATCTTAACACGATTTCAATCAAATTAATTCGACTTTATGCATTGTTATTCAAAAAATTGAAATTTCATTTGATAAATAAAATAAATTTAATTTTTGCGATGATCCTAACAGCTTGCACCTTAGTGCGACACATGTTTTCGGCATGAATTTGATCATCTAAACTTGATTTCAATCAAATAAATTCGACTTTATGCATTGTTATACAAAAAATTGATATTTCATTTAATAAATAAAATAAATTTAATTTTTGCAATGATCCTAATAGCTTGCACCTTAGTGCGACACATGTTTTTGGCATGGATTTAACCATTTAAATACGATTTTAATCAAATAAATTCGACTTTATGCATTGTTATTGAAAAAATTGAAATTCCATTTAATTAATAAAATGAATTTAATTTTTGCAATGATCCTAATAGCTTGCACCTAAGTGTGACACATGTTTTCGGCATGCATTTTATCATTTAAACACGATTTCAATCAAATATATCCGACTTTATGAATTGTTATTGAAAAAATTGAAATTTCATTTAATAAATAAAATAAATTTAATTTTTGCAATGATCCTAACAGCTTGCACCTAAGTGTGACACATGTTTTCGGCATGCATTTGATTTTTTAAACTTGATTTTAATTAAATAAATTCGACTTTATGCATTGTTGTTGAAAAAATTGAAATTTCATTTAATAAATAAAATAAATTTAATTTTTGCAATGATCCATATAGCTTGCACCTAAGCGCGACACATGTTTTTGGCATGCATTTGATCATTTAAACTTGATTTCAATCAAATAAATTCGACTTTATGCATTGTAATTGAAAGAATTGAAATTTCATTTAATAAATAAAATACCCAAATCAAACTATCCCGATAAAACCATTTATGAATTCATACTCACATTTCATAACCATCCATAATCGTAACTAAAGGCATAACCAACTAAAACGAATAAAATAAATTTAAAGTCACTGAATAAAACACTTACTATGTTTTTTACCACAATTTATTTGATGTAAAAATTGTGGTAAAAAACATAGTAAGTGTTTTATTCAGTGATTTTATAATGAATTACCACGTAGTAACGGTCACAACCATCACCATGATTAAAATAAATTTAATTTTTGCAGTCATCCTAATAGCTTGCACCTAAGTGCGACACAAGTTTTCGGCATGCATTTGATCATATAAACACGATTTCAATCAAATTAATTCGACTTTATGCATTGCTATTGAACAAATTGAAATTTCATTTAATGAATAAAATAAATTTAATTTTTGCAATGATCCTTATAGCTTGCACCTAAGTGCGACACATGTTTTCGGCATGCATTTGATCATATAAACACGATTTCAATCAAATAAATTCAACTTTATCCTTTGTTTTTGAAAAAATTGAAATTTCATTCAATAAATAAATTTAATTTAATTTTTGCAATGATCCTAATGGCTTGCACCTGAGTGCGACACATGTTTTCGGCATTCATTTGATCTTATAAACACGATTTTAATTAAATTAATTCGAGTTTATACATTGTTATTGAAAAAATTTAAATTTCATTTAATAAATAAAATAAATTTAATTTTTGCAATGATCCTAATAGCTTGCACCTAAGTGCGACACATGTTTTTGGCATGGAATTAATCATTTAAATACGATTTTAATCAAATAAATTCGACTTTATGCATTGTAATTGAAGGAATTGAAATTTCATTTAATAAATAAAATAAATTTAATTTTTGCAGTGATCCTAATAGCTTGCACCTAAGTGCGACACAAGTTTTCGGCATGCATTTGATCATATAAACACGATTTCAATCAAATTAATTCGACTTTATGCATTGCTATTGAAAAAATTGAAATTTCATTTAATGAATAAAATAAATTTAATTTTTGCAATGATCCTTATAGCTTGCACATAAGTGCGACACATGTTTTCGGCATGCATTTGATCATATTAACACGAATTCAATCAAATAAATTCAACTTTATTTATTGTTTTTGAAAAAATTGAAATTTCATTCAATGAATAAATTAAATTTAATTTTTGCAATAATCCTAATGGCTTGCACCTAAGTGCGCCACATGTTTTCGCCATTCATTTGATCATATAAACATGATTTTAATCAAATTAATTCGACTTTATGCATTGTTATTGAAAAAATTGAAATTTCATTTAATAAATAAAATAAATTTAATTTTTGCAATGATCCTAATAGCTTGCACCTAAGTGCGATACATGTTTTAGGCATGGATTTGATTATTTAAATACGATTTTAATCAAATAAATTCGACTTTATGCATTGTTATTGAAAAAAATGAAATTTCATTTAAATAATAAAATAAATTTAATTTTTGCAATGATCCTAATAGCTTGCACCTAAGTGTACCACATGATTTCGGCATGCATTTGATCATATAAACACGATATCAATCAAATATATCCGACTTTATGCATTGTTACTGAAAAAATAGAAATTTCATTTAATAAATAAAATAAATTTAATTTTTGCAATGATCCCAATAGCTTGCACCTAACTGCAACACATGTTTTCAGCATGCATTTAATTATATAAACTTGATTTCAATCAAATTAATTCGACTTTATGCATTGTTATTGAAAAAATTGAAATTTCATTCAATAAATAAAATAAATTTAATTTTTACAATGATCCTAATAGCTTGCACCTAAGTGTGACACATGTTTTTGGCATGCATTTGATCAAATAAACACGATTTCAATCAAATAAATTCGACTTTATGCATTGTTATTGAAAAAAATGAAATTCCATTTAATAAATAAAATAAATTTAATTTTTGCAATGATCCTAATAGCTTGCACCTGAGTGCGACACATGTTGTTGGCATGCATTTGATCATTTAAACTTGATTTCAATTAAATAAATTTTACTTTATGCATTGTTATTGAAAAAATTAAAATATCATTCAATAAATAAAATAAATTTAATTTTTGCAATGATCCTGATAGTTTGCACCTAAGTGCGACACATGTTTTTGGCATGCATTTGATCATATAAACACGATTTCAATCAAATAAATTCGACTTTATGCATTGTTATTGAAAAAATTGAAATTTCATTTAATAAATAAAACAAAATTTAATTTTTGCAGTGATCCTAATAGCTTGCACCTAAGTGCGACACATGTTTTCGGCATGCATTTGATCATATAAACACGATTTTAATCAAATAAATACGACTTTATGCATTGTTATTAAAAAACTTTAAATTCCATTTAATAATTAAAATATATTTAATTTTTGCAATGATCCTAATGGCTTGCACCTAAGTGCGACACATGTTTAAGGCATGCATTTGATCATGTAAACACGATTTCAATAAATTAATTCGACTTTATGCATTGTTATTGAAAAAATTGAAATTTCATTTAATAAATAAAATAAATTTAATTTTTGCAATGATCCCAATAGCTTGCACCTAAGTGCGACACATGTTTTCGACATGCATTAGATCATATAAACACGATTTCAATCAAATTAATAAGGCTTTATGCATTGTTATTGAAAAAATTGAAATTCCATTTAATAAATAAAATAAATTTAATTTTTGCAAAGATCATAATAGCTTGCACCTAAGTGTGATACATGTTTTCGGCATGCATTTGTGTTTTTAAACTTGATTTCAATCAAATAAATTCGACTTTATGGATTGTTATTGAAAAAATTGAAATTTCATTTAATATATAAAATAAATTTAATTTTTGCAAGGATCCTAGTAGCTTGCACCTAAGTGTGACACATGTTTTCGGAATGCATTTGATCAAATAAATACGATTTCAATCAAATAAATTCGACTTTATGCATTGTTTTTTAAAAAATTGAAATTTCATTCAATAAATAAATTAAATTTTATTTTTGCAATGATCCATATAGCTTGCACCTAAGTGCGACACATGTTTTCGGCATTCATTTGATCTTATAAACACGATTTTAATTAAATTAATTCGAGTTTATACATTGTTATTGAAAAAATTCAAATTTCATTTAATAAATAAAATAAATTTAATTTTTGCAATGATCCTAATAGCTTGCACCTAAGTGCGACACATGTTCAGGCATGGATTTAATCAATGAAATACGATTTTAATCAAATAAATTCGACTTTATGCATTGTTATTGAAAAAATTGAACTTTCATTTAATAAATAAAATAAATTTAATTTTTGCAATGATCCTAACAGCTTGCACCTAAGTGTGACACATGTTTTCGGCATGCATTTAATTTTTTAAACTTGATTTTAATTAATTAAATTCGACTTTATGCATTGTTGTTGAAAAAATTGAAATTTCATTTAATAAATAAAATAAATTTAATTTTTGCAATCATCCATATAGCTTGCAGCTAAGCGCGACACATGTTTTTGGCATGCATTTGATCATTTAAACTTGATTTCAATCAAATAAATTCGACTTTATGCATTGTAATTGAAAGAATTGAAATTTCATTTAATAAATAAAATAAATTTAATTTTTGCAATGATCCTAATAGCTTGCACCTAAGTGTGACACATGTTTTCGGCATGCATTTGATCATATAAACACGATTTCAATTAAATATATCCGACTTTATGAATTGTTATTGAAAAAATTGAAAGTTCATTTAATAAATAAAATAAATTTAATTTTTGCAATGATCCTAATAGCTTGCACCTAAGTGCGACACATGTTTTCGGCATGCATTTGATCATATAAACACGATTTCAATCAAATTAATTCGACTTTATGCATTGTTATTGAAAAAATTGAAATTTCATTTAATAAATAAAATAAATTTAATTTTTGCAATGATCCCAATAGCTTGCACCTAAGTGCGACACATGTTTTCGACATGCATTAGATCATCTAAACACGATTTTAATCAAATTAATTCGACTTTATGCATTGTTATTGAAAAAATTGAAATTTCATTTAATAAATAAAATAAATTTAATTTTTGCAATGATCCCTATGGCTTGCACCTAAGTGTGACACATGTTTTCAGCATGCATTTGATCATATAAACACGATTTCAATCAAATTATTTTGACTTTATGCATTGTTATTGAAAAAATTGAAATTTCATTTGATAAATAAAATAAATTTAATTTTTGCAATGATCCCAACAGCTTGCACCTAAGTGCGACACCTGTTTTCGGCATGAATTTGATCATATAAACACGATTTTAATCAAATAAATTCGACTTTATGCATAGTAATTGAAAAAATTGAAATTTCATTTAATAAATAAAATAAATTTAATTTTTGCAATGATCCTAACGGCTTGCACCTAAGTGCGACACATGTTTTCGGCAAGCATTTGATCATATAAACACGATTTCAATCAAATTATTTTGACTTTATGCATTGTTATTGAAAAAATTGAAATTTCATTTGATAAATAAAATAAATTTAATTTTTGCAATGATCCCAACAGCTTGCACCTAAGTGCGACACATGTTTTCGGCATGCATTTGATCATTTAAACACGATTTCAATTAAATAAATTCGACTTTATGCATTGTTATTGAAAAAATTGAAATTTCATTTAATAAATAAAATAAATTTAATTTTTGCAATGATCCTTATGGCTTGCACCTAAGTGCGCCACATGTTTTCGGCAAGCATTTGATCATATAAACACGATTTCAATCAAATTATTTTGACTTTATGCATTGTTATTGAAAAAATTGAAATTTCATTTGATAAATAAAATAAATTTAATTTTTGCAATGATCCCAATAGCTTGCACCTAAGTGCGACACATGTTTTCGGCAAGCATTTGATCATATAAACACGATTTCAATCAATTTATTTTGACTTTATGCATTGTTATTGAAAAAATTGAAATTTCATTTAATAAATAAAATAAATTTAATTTTTGCAATGATCCTTATGGCTTGCACCTAAGTGCGCCACATGTTTTCGACAAGCATTTGATCATATAAACACGATTTCAATCAAATTATTTTGACTTTATGCATTGTTATTGAAAAAATTGAAATTTCATTTGATAAATAAAATAAATTTAATTTTTGCAATGATCCCAACAGCTTGCACCTAAGTGCGACACATGTTTTCGGCATGCATTTGATCATTTAAACACGATTTCAATTAAATAAATTCGACTTTATGCATTGTTATTGAAAAAATTGAAATTTCATTTAATAAATAAAATAAATTTAATTTTTGCAATGATCCTTATGGCTTGCACCTAAGTGCGACACATGTTTTCGGCATGCATTGGATCATGTAAACACGATTTCAATTAAATTAATTCGACTTTATGCATTGTTATTGAAAAAATTGAAATTTCATTTGATAAATAAAATAAATTTAATTTTTGCAATGATCCCAACAGCTTGCACCTAAGTGCGACACATGTTTTCGGCATGCATTTGATCATTTAAACACGATTTCAATTAAATAAATTCGACTTTATGCATTGTTATTGAAAAAATTGAAATTTCATTTAATAAATAAAATAAATTTAATTTTTGCAATGATCCTTATGGCTTGCACCTAAGTGCGCCACATGTTTTCGGCAAGCATTTGATCATATAAACACGATTTCAATCAAATTATTTTGACTTTATGCATTGTTATTGAAAAAATTGAAATTTCATTTGATAAATAAAATAAATTTAATTTTTGCAATGATCCCAACAGCTTGCACCTAAGTGCGACACATGTTTTAGTCATGCATTTGATAATTTAAACTTAATTTCAATCAAATATATTCGACTTTATGCATTGTTTTTAAAATAATTGAAATTTCATTTAATAAATAAAATAAATTTAATTTTTGCAGTGATCCTAATAGCTTGCACCTAAGTGCGACACATGTTTTCGGCATGCATTTGATCATTTAAACACGAATTCAATCAAATAAATTTGACTTTATGCATTGTTTTTGAAAAAATTGAAATTTCATTTAAAAAATAAATTAAGATCAATTTTTGCAATGATCCTAACAGCTGGCACCTAAGTGCGACACATGTTTTCGGCATGCATTTGATCATATAAACACGATTTTAATCAAATAAATTCGACTTTATGCATTGTTATTGAAAAAATTGAAATTTCATTTTATAAATAAAATAAATTTAATTTTTGCAGTGATCCTAATAGCTTGCACCTAAGTGCGACACATGTTTTCGGCATGCATTTGATCAAATAAACACGATTTTAATCAAATAAATTCGACTTTATGCATTGTTATTGAAAAAATTGAAATTTCATTTAATAAATAAAATAAATTTAATTTTTGCAGTGATCCTAATAGCTTGCACCTAAGTGCGACACATGTTTTCGGCTTGCATTTGATTATATAAACACGATTTAAATTAAATATATCCGACTTTATGCATTGTTATTGAAAAAATTGAAATTTCATTTAATAAATAAAATAAATTTAATTTTCGCAATGATCCCAATAGCTTGCACCTAAGTGCGACACATGTTTTCGGCATGCATTTTGTCTTTATGCATTGTTATTGAAAAAAATCTGAAATTTCATTTAATAAATAAAATAAATTTAATTTTCGCAATGATCCCTATTGCTTGCACCTAAGTGCGACAAATGTTTTCGGCATGCATTTGTTCTTATAAACACGATTTTAATCAAATAAATTCGACTTTATGCATTGTTATTGAAAAAATCTGAAATTTCATTTAATAAATAAAATAAATTTAATTTTTGCAATGATTCTAACAGCTTGCACCTAAGTGCGACACATGTTTTCGGCATGCATTTGATCATATAAACACGATTTTAATCAAATAAATTCGACTTTAAGCATTGTTTTGAAAAAATTGAAATTTCATTTAATAAATAAAATAAATTTAATTTTCGCAATGATCCCAATAGCTTGCACCTAAGTGCGACAAATGTTTTCGGCATGCATTTAATCATATAAACACAATTTCAATCAAATTAATTCGACTTTATGCAATGTTATTGAAAAAATTGAAATTTCATTTAATAAATAAAATAAATTTAATTTTTGCAATGATCCTAACAGCTTGCACCTAAGTGCGACACATGTTTTCGGCATGCATTTGATCATATAAACACGATTTCAATCAAATAAGATCGACTTTAAGCATTGTTTTGAAAAAATTTAAATTTCATTTAATAAATAAAATAAATTTAATTTTCGCAATGATCCCAATAGCTTGCACCTAAGTGCGACTCATGTTTTCGGCATGCATTTGATCATATAAACACGATTTAAATTTAATTAATTCGACTTTATGCATTGTTATTGAAAAAATTTAAATTTCATTTAATAAATAAAATAAATTTAATTAGTGCAATGATCCCAACAGCTTGCACCTAAGTGCGACACATGTTTTCGGCATGCATTTGATCACATAAACACGATTTCAATCAAATATATCCGACTTTATGTATTGTTATTGAAAAAATAGAAATTTCATTTAATAAATAAAATAAATTTAATTTTTGCAATGATCCTAATAGCTTGCACCTAAGTGTGACACATGTTTTATGCATGGATTTTATCATTTAAATACGATTTCAATCAAATATATCCGACTTTATGCATTGTTATTGAAAAAATAGAAATTTCATTTATTAAATAAAATAAATTTAATTTGTGCAATGATCCCAACAGCTTGCACCTAAGTGCGACACATGTTTTCGGCATGCATTTGATCATATAAACACGATTTCAATCAAATATATCCGACTTTATGCATTGGTATTGAAAAAATAGAAATTTCATTTAATAAATAAAATAAATTTAATTTGTGCAATGATCCCAACAGCTTGCACCTAAGTGCGACACATGTTTTTGGCATGCATTTGATCATATAAACACGATTTCAATCAAATATATCCGACTTTATGCATTGTTATTGAAAAAATAGAAATTTCATTTAATAAATAAAATAAATTTAATTTTTGCAATGATCCTTATGGCTTGCACCTAAGTGCGACACATGTTTTAGGCATGCATTTGATCATCTTAACACGATTTCAATCAACATAATTCGACTTTATGCATTGTTATTCAAAAAATTGAAATTTCATTTGATAAATAAAATAAATTTAATTTTTGCAATGATCTTAATAGCTTGCACCTTAATGCGACACATGTTTTCGGCATTTATCTGATCATATAAACATGATTTTAATCAAAAGAATTCGACTTTATGCATTGTTATTGAAAAAATTGGAATTTCATTTAATAAATAAAATAAATTTAATTTTTGCAATGATCCTAATAGCTTGCACCTAAGTGTGACACATGTTTTATGCATGGATTTTATCATTTAAATACGATTTTAATCAAATATATCCAAATTTATGCATTGTTATTGAAAAAATAGAAATTACATTTATTAAATAAAATAAATTTAATTTGTGCAATGATCCCAACAGCCTGCACCTAAGTGTGACACATGTTTTCGGCATGCATTTGATCATCTTAACACGATTTCAATCAAATTAATCCGACTTTATGCATTGTTATTCAAAAAATTGAAATTTCATTTGATAAATAAAATAAATTTAATTTTTGCAATGATCTTAATAGCTTGCACCTTAGTGCGACACATGTTTTCGGCATTTATCTGATCATATAAACATGATTTTAATCAAAAGAATTCGACTTTATGCATTGTTTTTGAAAAAATTGGAATTTCATTTAATAAATAAAATAAATTTAATTTTTGCAATTATCCTAATAGCTTGCACCTAAGTGCGACACATGTTTTCGACATTTATTTGATCATATAAACATGATTTTAATCAAATTAATTCGACTTTATGCATTGTTATTGAAAAAATTGATATTTCATTTTATAAATAAAATAAATTTAATTTTTGCAATGATCCTAACAGCTTGAACCTAAGTGCGACACATGTTTTCGGTATGCATTTGATCATATAAACACGATTTCAATCAAATAAATTTGACTTTATGCACTGTTATTGAGAAAATTGAAATTTCATCCAATAAATAAAATAAATTTAATTTGTGCAATGATCCTAACAGCTTGCACCTAAGTGCGACACATGTTTTCGGCATGCATTTGATCATATAAACACGATTTCAATCAAATAAATTCGACTTTATGCATTGTTTTGAAAAAATTGAAATTTCATTTAATAAATAAAATAAATTTAATTTTCGCAATGATCCCAATAGCTTGCACCTAAGTGCGACAAATGTTTTCGGCATGCATTTGATCATATAAAGACGATTTCAATCAAATAAATTCGACTTTATCCTTTGTTTTTGAAAAAATTGAAATTTCATTCAATAAATAAATTTAATTTAATTTTTGCAATGATCCTAATAGCTTGCACCTAAGTGCGACACATGTTTTCGGCATGCATTTGATCTTATAAACACGATTTTAATTAAATTAATTCGAGTTTATACATTGTTATTGAAAAAATTGAAATTTCATTTAATAAATAAAATAAATTTAATTTTTGCAATGATTCTAACAGCTTGCACCTAAGTGCGACACATGTTTTCGGCTTGCATTTGATTATATAAACACGATTTAAATTAAATATATCCGACTTTATGCATTGTTATTGAAAAAATTGAAATTTCATTTAATAAATAAAATAAATTTAATTTTCGCAATGATCCCAATAGCTTGCACCTAAGTGCGACAAATGTTTTCGGCATGCATTTGATCATATAAAGACGATTTCAATCAAATAAATTCAACTTTATCCTTTGTTTTTGAAAAAATTGAAATTTCATTCAATAAATAAATTTAATTTAATTTTTGCAATGATCCTAATGGCTTGCACCTAAGTGCGACACATGTTTTCGGCATTCATTTGATCTTATAAACACGATTTTAATTAAATTAATTCGAGTTTATACATTGTTATTGAAAAAATTGAAATTTCATTTAATAAATAAAATAAATTTAATTTTTGCAATGATCCTAACAGCTTGAACCTAAGTGCGACACATGTTTTCGGCATGCATTAGGTCATTTAAACACGATTTTAATCAAATAAATTCGACTTTATGCATTGTTATTGAAAAAATCTGAAATTTCATTTAATAAATAAAATAAATTTAATTTTCGCAATGATCCCTATTGCTTGCACCTAAGTGCGTCACATGTTTTCGGCATGCATTTGATCATATAAACACGATTTCAATCTAATTAATTCGACTTTATGCATTGTTATTGAAAAAATTTAAATTTCATTTAATAAATAAAATAATTTTAATTTGTGCAATGATCCCAACAGCTTGCACCTAAGTGCGACACATGTTTTCGGCATGCATTTGATCATATAAACACGATTTCAATTAAATATATCCGACTTTATGCATTGTTATTGAAAAAATAGAAATTTCATTTAATAAATAGAATAAATTTAATTTGTGCAATGATCCCAACAGCTTGCACCTAAGTGCGACACATGTTTTCGGCATGCATTTGATTATATAAACACGATTTCAATCAAATATATCCGACTTTATGCATTGTTATTGAAAAATTAGAAATTTCATTTAATATATAAAATAAATTTAATTTTTGCAATGATCCTTATGGCTTGCACCTAAGTGCGACACATGTTTTAGGCATGCATTTGATCATCTTAACACGATTTCAATCAACATAATTCGACTTTATGCATTGTTATTCAAAAAATTGAAATTTCATTTGATAAATAAAATAAATTTAATTTTTGCAATGATCTTAATAGCTTGCACCCTAATGCGACACATGTTTTCGGCATTTATCTGATCATATAAACATGATTTTAATCAAAAGAATTCGACTTTATGCATTGTAATTGAAAAAATTGGAATTTCATTTAATAAATAAAATAAATTTAATTTTTGCAATGATCCTAATAGCTTGCACCTAAGTGCGACACATGTCTTAGGCATGCATTTGATCTTATAAACACGATTTCAATCAAATAAATTCGACTTTATCCATTGTTTTTGAAAAAATTGAAATTTCATTCAATAAATAAATTAAATTTAATTTTTGCAATGATCCTAATAGCTTGCACCTAAGTGCGACACATGTTTTCGGCATTTATTTGATCATATAAACATGATTTCAATCAAATTAATTCGACTTTATGCATTGTTATTGAAAAAATTTAAATTTCATTTAATAAATAAATTAAATTTAATTTTTGCAATGATCCTAACAGCTTGCACCTAAGTGCGACACATGTTTTCGGCATGCATTTAATCATATAAACACGATTTCAATTAAATTAATTCGACTTTATGCATTGTTATTGAAAAAATTGAAATTTCATTTAATAAATAAAATAAATTTAATTTGTGCAATGATCCTAACAGCTTGCACCTAAGTGCGACACATGTTTTCGGCATTTATTTGATCATATAAACACGATTTCAATCAAATAAATTCGACTTTATGCATTGTTTTGAAAAAATTGATATTTCATTTAATAAATAAAATAAATTTAATTTGTGCAATGATCCTAACAGCTTGCACCTAAGTGCGACACATGTTTTCGGCATGCATTTGATCATATAAACACGATTTCAATCAAATAAATTCGACTTTATGCATTGTTTTGAAAAAATTGAAATTTCATTTAATAAATAAAATAAATTTATTTTTTGCAATGATCCTAATAGCTTGCACCTAAGTGCGACACATGTTTTCGGCATGCATTTGATCATATGAACACGATTTTATTCAAATAAATTCGACTTTATGCACTGTTATTGAAAAAATTGAAATTTCATTCAATAAATAAAATAAATTTAATTTGTGCAATGATCCTAACAGCTTGCACCTAAGTGCGACACATGTTTTCGGCATGCATTTGATCATATAAACACGATTTCAATCAAATAAATTCGACTTTATGCATTGTTCTGAAAAAATTAAAATTTCATTTAATAAATAAAATAAATTTAATTTTTGCAATGATCCTAATAGCTTGCACCTAAGTGTGACACATGTTTTATGCATGGATTTTATCATTTAAATACGATTTTAATCAAATATATCCGACTTTATGCATTGTTATTGAAAAAATAGAAATTACATTTATTAAATAAAATAAATTTAATTTGTGCAATGATCCCAACAGCCTGCACCTAAGTGTGACACATGTTTTCGGCATGCATTTGATCATCTTAACACGATTTCAATCAAATTAATCCCACTTTATGCATTGTTATTCAAAAAATTGAAATTTCATTTGATAAATAAAATAAATTTAATTTTTGCAATGATCTTAATAGCTTGCACCTTAGTGCGACACATGTTTTCGGCATTTATCTGATCATATAAACATGATTTTAATCAAAAGAATTCGACTTTATGCATTGTTTTTGAAAAAATTGGAATTTCATTTAATAAATAAAATAAATTTAATTTTTGCAATGATCCTAATAGCTTGCACCTAAGTGCGACACATGTTTTCGACATTTATTTGATCATATAAACATGATTTTAATCAAATTAATTCGACTTTATGCATTGTTATTGAAAAAATTGATATTTCATTTTATAAATAAAATAAATTTAATTTTTGCAATGATCCTAACAGCTTGAACCTAAGTGCGACACATGTTTTCGGCATGCATTTGATCATTTAAACTTGATTTCAATCAAATAAATTCGACTTTATGCATTGTAATTGAAAGAATTGAAATTTCATTTAATAAATAAAATAAATTTAATTTGTGCAATGATCCTAACAGCTTGCACCTAAGTGCGACACATGTTTTCGGCATGCATTTGATCATATAAACACGATTTCAATTAAATTAATTCGACTTTATGCATTGTTATTGAAAAAATTGAAATTTCATTTAATAAATAAAATAAATTTAATTTGTGCAATGATCCTAACAGCTTGCACCTAAGTGCGAAACATGTTTTCGGCATTTATCTGATCATATAAACATGATTTTAATCAAAAGAATTCGACTTTATGCATTGTTTTTGAAAAAATTGGAATTTCATTTAATAAATAAAATAAATTTAATTTTTGCAATGATCCTAACAGCTTGCACCTAAGTGCGACACATGTTTTCGGCATGCATTTGATCATATAAACACGATTTCAATCAAATAAATTCGACTTTATGCATTGTTTTGAAAAAATTGAAATTTCATTTAATAAATAAAATAAATTTAATTTTTGCAATGATCCTAATAGCTTGCACCTAAGTGTGACACATGTTTTATGCATGGATTTTATCATTTAAATACGATTTTAATCAAATATATCCGACTTTATGCATTGTTATTGAAAAAATAGAAATTACATTTATTAAATAAAATAAATTTAATTTGTGCAATGATCCCAACAGCCTGCACCTAAGTGTGACACAAGTTTTCGGCATGCATTTGATCATCTTAACACGATTTCAATCAAATTAATCCGACTTTATGCATTGTTATTCAAAAAATTGAAATTTCATTTGATAAATAAAATAAATTTAATTTTTGCAATGATCTTAATAGCTTGCACCTTAGTGCGACACATGTTTTCGGCATTTATCTGATCATATAAACATGATTTTAATCAAAAGAATTCGACTTTATGCATTGTTTTTGAAAAAATTGGAATTTCATTTAATAAATAAAATAAATTTAATTTTTGCAATGATCCTAATAGCTTGCACCTAAGTGCGACACATGTTTTCGACATTTATTTGATCATATAAACATGATTTTAATCAAATTAATTCGACTTTATGCATTGTTATTGAAAAAATTGATATTTCATTTTATAAATAAAATAAATTTAATTTTTGCAATGATCCTAACAGCTTGAACCTAAGTGCGACACATGTTTTCGGCATGCATTTGATCATTTAAACTTGATTTCAATCAAATAAATTCGACTTTATGCATTGTAATTGAAAGAATTGAAATTTCATTTAATAAATAAAATAAATTTAATTTTTGCAATGATCCTAATAGCTTGCACCTAAGTGTGACACATGTTTTCGGCATGCATTTGATCATATAAACACGATTTCAATTAAATATATCCGACTTTATGAATTGTTATTGAAAAAATTGAAAGTTCATTTAATAAATAAAATAAATTTAATTTTTGCAATGATCCTAATAGCTTGCACCTAAGTGCGACACATGTTTTCGGCATGCATTTGATCATATAAACACGATTTCAATCAAATTAATTCGACTTTATGCATTGTTATTGAAAAAATTGAAATTTCATTTAATAAATAAAATAAATTTAATTTTTGCAATGATCCCAATAGCTTGCACCTAAGTGCGACACATGTTTTCGACATGCATTAGATCATCTAAACACGATTTTAATCAAATTAATTCGACTTTATGCATTGTTATTGAAAAAATTGAAATTTCATTTAATAAATAAAATAAATTTAATTTTTGCAATGATCCCTATGGCTTGCACCTAAGTGTGACACATGTTTTCAGCATGCATTTGATCATATAAACACGATTTCAATCAAATTATTTTGACTTTATGCATTGTTATTGAAAAAATTGAAATTTCATTTGATAAATAAAATAAATTTAATTTTTGCAATGATCCCAACAGCTTGCACCTAAGTGCGACACCTGTTTTCGGCATGAATTTGATCATATAAACACGATTTTAATCAAATAAATTCGACTTTATGCATAGTTATTGAAAAAATTGAAATTTCATTTAATAAATAAAATAAATTTAATTTTTGCAATGATCCTTATGGCTTGCACCTAAGTGCGCCACATGTTTTCGGCAAGCATTTGATCATATAAACACGATTTCAATCAAATTATTTTGACTTTATGCATTGTTATTGAAAAAATTGAAATTTCATTTGATAAATAAAATAAATTTAATTTTTGCAATGATCCCAACAGCTTGCACCTAAGTGCGACACATGTTTTCGGCATGCATTTGATCATTTAAACACGATTTCAATTAAATAAATTCGACTTTATGCATTGTTATTGAAAAAATTGAAATTTCATTTAATAAATAAAATAAATTTAATTTTTGCAATGATCCTTATGGCTTGCACCTAAGTGCGCCACATGTTTTCGGCAAGCATTTGATCATATAAACACGATTTCAATCAAATTATTTTGACTTTATGCATTGTTATTGAAAAAATTGAAATTTCATTTGATAAATAAAATAAATTTAATTTTTGCAATGATCCCAATAGCTTGCACCTAAGTGCGACACATGTTTTCGGCAAGCATTTGATCATATAAACACGATTTCAATCAAATTATTTTGACTTTATGCATTGTTATTGAAAAAATTGAAATTTCATTTAATAAATAAAATAAATTTAATTTTTGCAATGAACCTTATGGCTTGCACCTAAGTGCGCCACATGTTTTCGACAAGCATTTGATCATATAAACACGATTTCAATCAAATTATTTTGACTTTATGCATTGTTATTGAAAAAATTGAAATTTCATTTGATAAATAAAATAAATTTAATTTTTGCAATGATCCCAACAGCTTGCACCTAAGTGCGACACATGTTTTCGGCATGCATTTGATCATTTAAACACGATTTCAATTAAATAAATTCGACTTTATGCATTGTTATTGAAAAAATTGAAATTTCATTTAATAAATAAAATAAATTTAATTTTTGCAATGATCCTTATGGCTTGCACCTAAGTGCGACACATGTTTTCGGCATGCATTGGATCATGTAAACACGATTTCAATTAAATTAATTCGACTTTATGCATTGTTATTGAAAAAATTGAAATTTCATTTGATAAATAAAATAAATTTAATTTTTGCAATGATCCCAACAGCTTGCACCTAAGTGCGACACATGTTTTCGGCATGCATTTGATCATTTAAACACGATTTCAATTAAATAAATTCGACTTTATGCATTGTTATTGAAAAAATTGAAATTTCATTTAATAAATAAAATAAATTTAATTTTTGCAATGATCCTTATGGCTTGCACCTAAGTGCGCCACATGTTTTCGGCAAGCATTTGATCATATAAACACGATTTCAATCAAATTATTTTGACTTTATGCATTGTTATTGAAAAAATTGAAATTTCATTTGATAAATAAAATAAATTTAATTTTTGCAATGATCCCAACAGCTTGCACCTAAGTGCGACACATGTTTTAGTCATGCATTTGATAATTTAAACTTAATTTCAATCAAATATATTCGACTTTATGCATTGTTTTTAAAATAATTGAAATTTCATTTAATAAATAAAATAAATTTAATTTTTGCAGTGATCCTAATAGCTTGCACCTAAGTGCGACACATGTTTTCGGCATGCATTTGATCATTTAAACACGATTTCAATCAAATAAATTTGACTTTATGCATTGTTTTTGAAAAAATTGAAATTTCATTTAAAAAATAAATTAAATTCAATTTTTGCAATGATCCTAACAGCTGGCACCTAAGTGCGACACATGTTTTCGGCATGCATTTGATCATATAAACACGATTTTAATCAAATAAATTCGACTTTATGCATTGTTATTGAAAAAATTGAAATTTCATTTTATAAATAAAATAAATTTAATTTTTGCAGTGATCCTAATAGCTTGCACCTAAGTGCGACACATGTTTTCGGCATGCATTTGATCAAATAAACACGATTTTAATCAAATAAATTCGACTTTATGCATTGTTATTGAAAAAATTGAAATTTCATTTAATAAATAAAATAAATTTAATTTTTGCAGTGATCCTAATAGCTTGCACCTAAGTGCGACACATGTTTTCGGCTTGCATTTGATTATATAAACACGATTTAAATTAAATATATCCGACTTTATGCATTGTTATTGAAAAAATTGAAATTTCATTTAATAAATAAAATAAATTTAATTTTCGCAATGATCCCAATAGCTTGCACCTAAGTGCGACACATGTTTTCGGCATGCATTTGGTCTTTATGCATTGTTATTGAAAAAAATCTGAAATTTCATTTAATAAATAAAATAAATTTAATTTTCGCAATGATCCCTATTGCTTGCACCTAAGTGCGACAAATGTTTTCGGCATGCATTTGTTCTTATAAACACGATTTTAATCAAATAAATTCGACTTTATGCATTGTTATTGAAAAAATCTGAAATTTCATTTAATAAATAAAATAAATTTAATTTTTGCAATGATTCTAACAGCTTGCACCTAAGTGCGACACATGTTTTCGGCATGCATTTGATCATATAAACACGATTTTAATCAAATAAATTCGACTTTAAGCATTGTTTTGAAAAAATTGAAATTTCATTTAATAAATAAAATAAATTTAATTTTCGCAATGATCCCAATAGCTTGCACCTAAATGCGACAAATGTTTTCGGCATGCATTTAATCATATAAACACAATTTCAATCAAATTAATTCGACTTTATGCAATGTTATTGAAAAAATTGAAATTTCATTTAATAAATAAAATAAATTTAATTTTTGCAATGATCCTAACAGCTTGCACCTAAGTGCGACACATGTTTTCGGCATGCATTTGATCATATAAACACGATTTCAATCAAATAAATTCGACTTTAAGCATTGTTTTGAAAAAATTTAAATTTCATTTAATAAATAAAATAAATTTAATTTTCGCAATGATCCCAATAGCTTGCACCTAAGTGCGACTCATGTTTTCGGCATGCATTTGATCATATAAACACGATTTAAATTTAATTAATTCGACTTTATGCATTGTTATTGAAAAAATTTAAATTTCATTTAATAAATAAAATAAATTTAATTAGTGCAATGATCCCAACAGCTTGCACCTAAGTGCGACACATGTTTTCGGCATGCATTTGATCACATAAACACGATTTCAATCAAATATATCCGACTTTATGTATTGTTATTGAAAAAATAGAAATTTCATTTAATAAATAAAATAAATTTAATTTTTGCAATGATCCTAATAGCTTGCACCTAAGTGTGACACATGTTTTATGCATGGATTTTATCATTTAAATACGATTTCAATCAAATATATCCGACTTTATGCATTGTTATTGAAAAAATAGAAATTTCATTTATTAAATAAAATAAATTTAATTTGTGCAATGATCCCAACAGCTTGCACCTAAGTGCGACACATGTTTTCGGCATGCATTTGATCATATAAACACGATTTCAATCAAATATATCCGACTTTATGCATTGGTATTGAAAAAATAGAAATTTCATTTAATAAATAAAATAAATTTAATTTGTGCAATGATCCCAACAGCTTGCACCTAAGTGCGACACATGTTTTTGGCATGCATTTGATCATATAAACACGATTTCAATCAAATATATCCGACTTTATGCATTGTTATTGAAAAAATAGAAATTTCATTTAATAAATAAAATAAATTTAATTTTTGCAATGATCCTTATGGCTTGCACCTAAGTGCGACACATGTTTTATTCATGCATTTGATCATCTTAACACGATTTCAATCAACATAATTCGACTTTATGCATTGTTATTCAAAAAATTGAAATTTCATTTGATAAATAAAATAAATTTAATTTTTGCAATGATCTTAATAGCTTGCACCTTAATGCGACACATGTTTTCGGCATTTATCTGATCATATAAACATGATTTTAATCAAAAGAATTCGACTTTATGCATTGTTATTGAAAAAATTGGAATTTCATTTAATAAATAAAATAAATTTAATTTTTGCAATGATCCTAATAGCTTGCACCTAAGTGTGACACATGTTTTATGCATGGATTTTATCATTTAAATACGATTTTAATCAAATATATCCAAATTTATGCATTGTTATTGAAAAAATAGAAATTACATTTATTAAATAAAATAAATTTAATTTGTGCAATGATCCCAACAGCCTGCACCTAAGTGTGACACATGTTTTCGGCATGCATTTGATCATCTTAACACGATTTCAATCAAATTAATCCGACTTTATGCATTGTTATTCAAAAAATTGAAATTTCATTTGATAAATAAAATAAATTTAATTTTTGCAATGATCTTAATAGCTTGCACCTTAGTGCGACACATGTTTTCGGCATTTATCTGATCATATAAACATGATTTTAATCAAAAGAATTCGACTTTATGCATTGTTTTTGAAAAAATTGGAATTTCATTTAATAAATAAAATAAATTTAATTTTTGCAATTATCCTAATAGCTTGCACCTAAGTGCGACACATGTTTTCGACATTTATTTGATCATATAAACATGATTTTAATCAAATTAATTCGACTTTATGCATTGTTATTGAAAAAATTGATATTTCATTTTATAAATAAAATAAATTTAATTTTTGCAATGATCCTAACAGCTTGAACCTAAGTGCGACACATGTTTTCGGTATGCATTTGATCATATAAACACGATTTCAATCAAATAAATTTGACTTTATGCACTGTTATTGAGAAAATTGAAATTTCATCCAATAAATAAAATAAATTTAATTTGTGCAATGATCCTAACAGCTTGCACCTAAGTGCGACACATGTTTTCGGCATGCATTTGATCATATAAACACGATTTCAATCAAATAAATTCGACTTTATGCATTGTTTTGAAAAAATTGAAATTTCATTTAATAAATAAAATAAATTTAATTTTCGCAATGATCCCAATAGCTTGCACCTAAGTGCGACAAATGTTTTCGGCATGCATTTGATCATATAAAGACGATTTCAATCAAATAAATTCAACTTTATCCTTTGTTTTTGAAAAAATTGAAATTTCATTCAATAAATAAATTTAATTTAATTTTTGCAATGATCCTAATGGCTTGCACCTAAGTGCGACACATGTTTTCGGCATTCATTTGATCTTATAAACACGATTTTAATTAAATTAATTCGAGTTTATACATTGTTATTGAAAAAATTGAAATTTCATTTAATAAATAAAATAAATTTAATTTTTGCAATGATTCTAACAGCTTGCACCTAAGTGCGACACATGTTTTCGGCTTGCATTTGATTATATAAACACGATTTAAATTAAATATATCCGACTTTATGCATTGTTATTGAAAAAATTGAAATTTCATTTAATAAATAAAATAAATTTAATTTTCGCAATGATCCCAATAGCTTGCACCTAAGTGCGACAAATGTTTTCGGCATGCATTTGATCATATAAAGACGATTTCAATCAAATAAATTCAACTTTATCCTTTGTTTTTGAAAAAATTGAAATTTCATTCAATAAATAAATTTAATTTAATTTTTGCAATGATCCTAATGGCTTGCACCTAAGTGCGACACATGTTTTCGGCATTCATTTGATCTTATAAACACGATTTTAATTAAATTAATTCGAGTTTATACATTGTTATTGAAAAAATTGAAATTTCATTTAATAAATAAAATAAATTTAATTTTTGCAATGATCCTAACAGCTTGAACCTAAGTGCGACACATGTTTTCGGCATGCATTAGGTCATTTAAACACGATTTTAATCAAATAAATTCGACTTTATGCATTGTTATTGAAAAAATCTGAAATTTCATTTAATAAATAAAATAAATTTAATTTTCGCAATGATCCCTATTGCTTGCACCTAAGTGCGTCACATGTTTTCGGCATGCATTTGATCATATAAACACGATTTCAATCTAATTAATTCGACTTTATGCATTGTTATTGAAAAAATTTAAATTTCATTTAATAAATAAAATAATTTTAATTTGTGCAATGATCCCAACAGCTTGCACCTAAGTGCGACACATGTTTTCGGCATGCATTTGATCATATAAACACGATTTCAATTAAATATATCCGACTTTATGCATTGTTATTGAAAAAATAGAAATTTCATTTAATAAATAGAATAAATTTAATTTGTGCAATGATCCCAACAGCTTGCACCTAAGTGCGACACATGTTTTCGGCATGCATTTGATTATATAAACACGATTTCAATCAAATATATCCGACTTTATGCATTGTTATTGAAAAATTAGAAATTTCATTTAATATATAAAATAAATTTAATTTTTGCAATGATCCTTATGGCTTGCACCTAAGTGCGACACATGTTTTAGGCATGCATTTGATCATCTTAACACGATTTCAATCAACATAATTCGACTTTATGCATTGTTATTCAAAAAATTGAAATTTCATTTGATAAATAAAATAAATTTAATTTTTGCAATGATCTTAATAGCTTGCACCCTAATGCGACACATGTTTTCGGCATTTATCTGATCATATAAACATGATTTTAATCAAAAGAATTCGACTTTATGCATTGTAATTGAAAAAATTGGAATTTCATTTAATAAATAAAATAAATTTAATTTTTGCAATGATCCTAATAGCTTGCACCTAAGTGCGACACATGTCTTAGGCATGCGTTTGATCTTATAAACACGATTTCAATCAAATTAATTCGACTTTATCCATTGTTTTTGAAAAAATTGAAATTTCATTCAATAAATAAATTAAATTTAATTTTTGCAATGATCCTAATAGCTTGCACCTAAGTGCGACACATGTTTTCGGCATTTATTTGATCATATAAACATGATTTTAATCAAATAAATTCGACTTTATGCATTGTTATTGAAAAAATTGAAATTTCATTTAATAAATAAATTAAATTTAATTTTTGCAATGATCCTAACAGCTTGCACCTAAGTGCGACACATGTTTTCGGCATGCAATTGATCATATAAACACGATTTCAATTAAATTAATTCGACTTTATGCATTGTTATTGAAAAAATTGATATTTCATTTAATAAATAAAATAAATTTAATTTGTGCAATGATCCTAACAGCTTGCACCTAAGTGCGACACATGTTTTCGGCATTTATTTGATCATATAAACACGATTTCAATGAAATAAATTCGACTTTATGCATTGTTTTGAAAAAATTGATATTTCATTTAATAAATAAAATAAATTTAATTTGTGCAATGATCCTAACAGCTTGCACCTAAGTGCGACACATGTTTTCGGCATGCATTTGATCATATAAACACGATTTCAATCAAATAAATTCGACTTTATTCATTGTTTTGAAAAAATTGAAATTTCATTTAATAAATAAAATAAATTTAATTTGTGCAATGATCCTAATAGCTTGCACCTAAGTGCGACACATGTTTTCGGCATGCATTTGATCATATGAACACGATTTCAATCAAATAAATTCGACTTTATGCACTGTTATTGAGAAAATTGAAATTTCATCCAATAAATAAAATAAATTTAATTTGTGCAATGATCCTAACAGCTTGCACCTAAGTGCGACACATGTTTTCGGCATGCATTTGATCATATAAACACGATTTCAATCAAATAAATTCGACTTTATGCATTGTTCTGAAAAAATTAAAATTTCATTTAATAAATAAAATAAATTTAATTTTTGCAATGATCCTAATAGCTTGCACCTAAGTGTGACACATGTTTTATGCATGGATTTTATCATTTAAATACGATTTTAATCAAATATATCCGACTTTATGCATTGTTATTGAAAAAATAGAAATTACATTTATTAAATAAAATAAATTTAATTTGTGCAATGATCCCAACAGCCTGCACCTAAGTGTGACACATGTTTTCGGCATGCATTTGATCATCTTAACACGATTTCAATCAAATTAATCCCACTTTATGCATTGTTATTCAAAAAATTGAAATTTCATTTGATAAATAAAATAAATTTAATTTTTGCAATGATCTTAATAGCTTGCACCTTAGTGCGACACATGTTTTCGGCATTTATCTGATCATATAAACATGATTTTAATCAAAAGAATTCGACTTTATGCATTGTTTTTGAAAAAATTGGAATTTCATTTAATAAATAAAATAAATTTAATTTTTGCAATGATCCTAATAGCTTGCACCTAAGTGCGACACATGTTTTCGACATTTATTTGATCATATAAACATGATTTTAATCAAATTAATTCGACTTTATGCATTGTTATTGAAAAAATTGATATTTCATTTTATAAATAAAATAAATTTAATTTTTGCAATGATCCTAACAGCTTGAACCTAAGTGCGACACATGTTTTCGGCATGCATTTGATCATATAAACACGATTTCAATTAAATTAATTCGACTTTATGCATTGTTATTGAAAAAATTGAAATTTCATTTAATAAATAAAATAAATTTAATTTGTGCAATGATCCTAACAGCTTGCACCTAAGTGCGAAACATGTTTTCGGCATTTATCTGATCATATAAACATGATTTTAATCAAAAGAATTCGACTTTATGCATTGTTTTTGAAAAAATTGGAATTTCATTTAATAAATAAAATAAATTTAATTTTTGCAATGATCCTAACAGCTTGCACCTAAGTGCGACACATGTTTTCGGCATGCATTTGATCATATAAACACGATTTCAATCAAATAAATTCGACTTTATGCATTGTTTTGAAAAAATTGAAATTTCATTTAATAAATAAAATAAATTTAATTTTTGCAATGATCCTAATAGCTTGCACCTAAGTGTGACACATGTTTTATGCATGGATTTTATCATTTAAATACGATTTTAATCAAATATATCCGACTTTATGCATTGTTATTGAAAAAATAGAAATTACATTTATTAAATAAAATAAATTTAATTTGTGCAATGATCCCAACAGCCTGCACCTAAGTGTGACACAAGTTTTCGGCATGCATTTGATCATCTTAACACGATTTCAATCAAATTAATCCGACTTTATGCATTGTTATTCAAAAAATTGAAATTTCATTTGATAAATAAAATAAATTTAATTTTTGCAATGATCTTAATAGCTTGCACCTTAGTGCGACACATGTTTTCGGCATTTATCTGATCATATAAACATGATTTTAATCAAAAGAATTCGACTTTATGCATTGTTTTTGAAAAAATTGGAATTTCATTTAATAAATAAAATAAATTTAATTTTTGCAATGATCCTAATAGCTTGCACCTAAGTGCGACACATGTTTTCGACATTTATTTGATCATATAAACATGATTTTAATCAAATTAATTCGACTTTATGCATTGTTATTGAAAAAATTGATATTTCATTTTATAAATAAAATAAATTTAATTTTTGCAATGATCCTAACAGCTTGAACCTAAGTGCGACACATGTTTTCGGCATGCATTTGATCATATAAACACGATTTCAATTAAATTAATTCGACTTTATGCATTGTTATTGAAAAAATTTAAATTTCATTTAATAAATAAAATAAATTTAATTTTTGCAATGATCCTAACAGCTTGCACCTAAGTGCGACACATGTTTTCGACATTTATTTGATCATGTAAACATGATTTTAATCAAATTAATTCGACTTTATGCATTGTTATTGAAAAAATTGATATTTCATTTTATAAATAAAATAAATTTAATTTTTGCAATGATCCTAACAGCTTGCACCTAAGTGCGACACATGTTTTCGGCTTGCATTTGATTAAATAAACACGATTTGAATTAAATATATCCGACTTTATGCATTGTTATTGAAAAAATTGAAATTTCATTTAATACATAAAATAAATTTAATTTTCGCAATGATCCTTATAGCTTGCACCTAAGTGCGACACATGTTTTCGGCATGAATTTGATCATATAAAGACGATTTCAATCAAATAAATTCAACTTTATCCTTTGTTTTTGAAAAAATTGAAATTTCATTCAATAAATAAATTTAATTTAATTTTTGCAATGATCCTAATGGCTTGCACCTAAGTGCGACACATGTTTTCGGCATTCATTTGATCTTATAAACACGATTTTAATTAAATTAATTCGAGTTTATACATTGTTATTGAAAAAATTGAAATTTCATTTAATAAATAAAATAAATTTAATTTTTGCAATGATTCTAACAGCTTGCACCTAAGTGCGACACATGTTTTCGGCTTGCATTTGATTATATAAACACGATTTAAATTAAATATATCCGATTTTATGCATTGTTATTGAAAAAATTGAAATTTCATTTAATAAATAAAATAAATTTAATTTTCGCAATGATCCCAATAGCTTGCACCTAAGTGCGACACATGTTTTCGGCATGCATTTGGTCATTTAAACACGATTTTAATCAAATAAATTCGACTTTATGCATTGTTATTGAAAAAATCTGAAATTTCATTTAATAAATAAAATAAATTTAATTTTCGCAATGATCCCTATTGCTTGCACCTAAGTGCGACACATGTTTTCGGCATGCATTTGATCATATAAACACGATTTCAATCTAATTAATTCGACTTTATGCATTGTTATTGAAAAAATTTAAATTTCATTTAATAAATAAAATAATTTTAATTTGTGCAATGATCCCAACAGCTTGCACCTAAGTGCGACACATGTTTTCGGCATGCATTTGATCATATAAACACGATTTCAATCAAATATATCCGACTTTATCCATTGTTATTGAAAAAATAGAAATTTCATTTAATAAATAGAATAAATTTAATTTGTGCAATGATCCCAACAGCTTGCACCTAAGTGCGACACATGTTTTCGGCATGCATTTGATCATATAAACACGATTTCAATTAAATATATCCGACTTTATGCATTGTTATTGAAAAAATAGAAATTTCATTTAATATATAAAATAAATTTAATTTTTGCCATGATCCTTATGGCTTGCACCTAAGTGCGACACATGTTTTAGGCATGCATTTGATCATCTTAACACGATTTCAATCAACATAATTCGACTTTATGCATTGTTATTCAAAAAATTGAAATTTCATTTGATAAATAAAATAAATTTAATTTTTGCAATGATCTTAATAGCTTGCACCTTAATGCGACACATGTTTTCGGCATTTATCTGATCATATAAACATGATTTTAATCAAAAGAATTCGACTTTATGCATTGTAATTGAAAAAATTGGAATTTCATTTAATAAATAAAATAAATTTAATTTTTGCAATGATCCTAATGGCTTGCACCTAAGTGCGACACATGTTTTATGCATGGATTTTATCATTTAAATACGATTTTAATCAAATATATCCGACTTTATGCATTGTTATTGAAAAATTAGAAATTTCATTTATTAAATAGAATAAATTTAATTTTCGCAATGATCCCATTAGCTTGCACCTAAGTGCGACACATGTCTTAGGCATGCGTTTGATCTTATAAACACGATTTCAATCAAATTAATTCGACTTTATCAATTGTTTTTGAAAAAATTGAAATTTCATTCAATAAATAAATTAAATTTAATTTTTGCAATGATCCTAATAGCTTGCACCTAAGTGCGACACATGTTTTCGGCATTTATTTGATCATATAAACATGATTTTAATCAAATTAATTCGACTTTATGCATTGTTATTGAAAAAATTGATATTTCATTTAATAAATAAATTAAATTTAATTTTTGCAATGATCCTAACAGCTTGCACCTAAGTGCGACACATGTTTTCGGCATGCAATTGATCATATAAACACGATTTCAATTAAATTAATTCGACTTTATGCATTGTTATTGAAAAAATTGATATTTCATTTAATAAATAAAATAAATTTAATTTGTGCAATGATCCTAACAGCTTGCACCTAAGTGCGACACATGTTTTCGGCATTTATTTGATCATATAAACACGATTTCAATTAAATAAATTCGACTTTATGCATTGTTTTGAAAAAATTGATATTTCATTTAATAAATAAAATAAATTTAATTTGTGCAATGATCCTAACAGCTTGCACCTAAGTGCGACACATGTTTTCGGCATGCATTTGATCATATAAACACGATTTCAATCAAATAAATTCGACTTTATGCATTGTTTTGAAAAAATTGAAATTTCATTTAATAAATAAAATAAATTTAATTTGTGCAATGATCCTAATAGCTTGCACCTAAGTGCGACACATGTTTTCGGCATGCATTTGATCATATGAACACGATTTCAATCAAATAAATTCGACTTTATGCACTGTTATTGAGAAAATTGAAATTTCATCCAATAAATAAAATAAATTTAATTTGTGCAATGATCCTAACAGCTTGCACCTAAGTGCGACACATGTTTTCGGCATGCATTTGATCATATAAACACGATTTCAATCAAATAAATTCGACTTTATGCATTGTTCTGAAAAAATTAAAATTTCATTTAATAAATAAAATAAATTTAATTTTTGCAATGATCCTAATAGCTTGCACCTAAGTGTGACACATGTTTTATGCATGGATTTTATCATTTAAATACGATTTTAATCAAATATATCCGACTTTATGCATTGTTATTGAAAAAATAGAAATTACATTTATTAAATAAAATAAATTTAATTTGTGCAATGATCCCAACAGCCTGCACCTAAGTGTGACACAAGTTTTCGGCATGCATTTGATCATCTTAACACGATTTCAATCAAAATAATCCGACTTTATGCATTGTTATTCAAAAAATTGAAATTTCATTTGATAAATAAAATAAATTTAATTTTTGCAATGATCTTAATAGCTTGCACCTTAGTGCGACACATGTTTTCGGCATTTATCTGATCATATAAACATGATTTTAATCAAAAGAATTCGACTTTATGCATTGTTTTTGAAAAAATTGGAATTTCATTTAATAAATAAAATAAATTTAATTTTTGCAATGATCCTAATAGCTTGCACCTAAGTGCGACACATGTTTTCGACATTTATTTGATCATATAAACATGATTTTAATCAAATTAATTCGACTTTATGCATTGTTATTGAAAAAATTGATATTTCATTTTATAAATAAAATAAATTTAATTTTTGCAATGATCCTAACAGCTTGAACCTAAGTGCGACACATGTTTTCGGCATGCATTTGATTATATAAACACGATTTCAATTAAATTAATTCGACTTTATGCATTGTTATTGAAAAAATTTAAATTTCATTTAATAAATAAAATAAATTTAATTTTTGCAATGATCCTAACAGCTTGCACCTAAGTGCGACACATGTTTTCGACATTTATTTGATCATGTAAACATGATTTTAATCAAATTAATTCGACTTTATGCATTGTTATTGAAAAAATTGATATTTCATTTTATAAATAAAATAAATTTAATTTTTGCAATGATCCTAACAGCTTGCACCTAAGTGCGACACATGTTTTCGGCTTGCATTTGATTAAATAAACACGATTTGAATTAAATATATCCGACTTTATGCATTGTTATTGAAAAAATTGAAATTTCATTTAATACATAAAATAAATTTAATTTTCGCAATGATCCCAATAGCTTGCACCTAAGTGCGACACATGTTTTCGGCATGCATTTGGTCATTTAAACACGATTTTAATCAAATAAATTCGACTTTATGCATTGTTATTGAAAAAATCTGAAATTTCATTTAATAAATAAAATAAATTTAATTTTCGCAATGATCCCTATTGCTTGCACCTAAGTGCGACACATGTTTTCGGCTTGCATTTGATTAAATAAACACGATTTGAATTAAATATATCCGACTTTATGCATTGTTATTGAAAAAATTGAAATTTCATTTAATACATAAAATAAATTTAATTTTCGCAATGATCCTTATAGCTTGCACCTAAGTGCGACACATGTTTTCGGCATGCATTTGATCATATAAAGACGATTTCAATCAAATAAATTCAACTTTATCCTTTGTTTTTGAAAAAATTGAAATTTCATTCAATAAATAAATTTAATTTAATTTTTGCAATGATCCTAATGGCTTGCACCTAAGTGCGACACATGTTTTCGGCATTCATTTGATCTTATAAACACGATTTTAATTAAATTAATTCGAGTTTATACATTGTTATTGAAAAAATTGAAATTTCATTTAATAAATAAAATAAATTTAATTTTTGCAATGATTCTAACAGCTTGCACCTAAGTGCGACACATGTTTTCGGCTTGCATTTGATTATATAAACACGATTTAAATTAAATATATCCGACTTTATGCATTGTTATTGAAAAAATTGAAATTTCATTTAATAAATAAAATAAATTTAATTTTCGCAATGATCCCAATAGCTTGCACCTAAGTGCGACACATGTTTTCGGCATGCATTTGGTCATTTAAACACGATTTTAATCAAATAAATTCGACTTTATGCATTGTTATTGAAAAAATCTGAAATTTCATTTAATAAATAAAATAAATTTAATTTTCGCAATGATCCCTATTGCTTGCACCTAAGTGCGACACATGTTTTCGGCATGCATTTGATCATATAAACACGATTTCAATCTAATTAATTCGACTTTATGCATTGTTATTGAAAAAATTTAAATTTCATTTAATAAATAAAATAATTTTAATTTGTGCAATGATCCCAACAGCTTGCACCTAAGTGCGACACATGTTTTCGGCATGCATTTGATCATATAAACACGATTTCAATCAAATATATCCGACTTTATGCATTGTTATTGAAAAAATAGAAATTTCATTTAATAAATAGAATAAATTTAATTTGTGCAATGATCCCAACAGCTTGCACCTAAGTGCGACACATGTTTTCGGCATGCATTTGATCATATAAACACGATTTCAATTAAATATATCCGACTTTATGCATTGTTATTGAAAAATTAGAAATTTCATTTAATATATAAAATAAATTTAATTTTTGCCATGATCCTTATGGCTTGCACCTAAGTGCGACACATGTTTTAGGCATGCATTTGATCATCTTAACACGATTTCAATCAACATAATTCGACTTTATGCATTGTTATTCAAAAAATTGAAATTTCATTTGATAAATAAAATAAATTTAATTTTTGCAATGATCTTAATAGCTTGCACCTTAATGCGACACATGTTTTCGGCATTTATCTGATCATATAAACATGATTTTAATCAAAAGAATTCGACTTTATGCATTGTAATTGAAAAAATTGGAATTCCATTTAATAAATAAAATAAATTTAATTTTTGCAATGATCCTAATGGCTTGCACCTAAGTGCGACACATGTTTTATGCATGGATTTTATCATTTAAATACGATTTTAATCAAATATATCCGACTTCATGCATTGTTATTGAAAAATTAGAAATTTCATTTATTAAATAGAATAAATTTAATTTTCGCAATGATCCCATTAGCTTGCACCTAAGTGCGACACATGTCTTAGGCATGCGTTTGATCTTATAAACACGATTTCAATCAAATTAATTCGACTTTATCAATTGTTTTTGAAAAAATTGAAATTTCATTCAATAAATAAATTAAATTTAATTTTTGCAATGATCCTAATAGCTTGCACCTAAGTGCGACACATGTTTTCGGCATTTATTTGATCATATAAACATGATTTTAATCAAATTAATTCGACTTTATGCATTGTTATTGAAAAAATTGATATTTCATTTAATAAATAAATTAAATTTAATTTTTGCAATGATCCTAACAGCTTGCACCTAAGTGCGACACATGTTTTCGGCATGCAATTGATCATATAAACACGATTTTAATTAAATTAATTCCACTTTATGCATTGTTATTGAAAAAATTGATATTTCATTTAATAAATAAAATAAATTTAATTTGTGCAATGATCCTAACAGCTTGCACCTAAGTGCGACACATGTTTTCGGCATTTATTTGATCATATAAACACGATTTCAATCAAATAAATTCGACTTTATGCATTGTTTTGAAAAAATTGATATTTCATTTAATAAATAAAATAAATTTAATTTGTGCAATGATCCTAACAGCTTGCACCTAAGTGCGACACATGTTTTCGGCATGCATTTGATCATATAAACACGATTTCAATCAAATAAATTCGACTTTATGCATTGTTTTGAAAAAATTGAAATTTCATTTAATAAATAAAATAAATTTAATTTGTGCAATGATCCTAATAGCTTGCACCTAAGTGCGACACATGTTTTCGGCATGCATTTGATCATATAAACACGATTTCAATCAAATAAATTCGACTTTATGCACTGTTATTGAGAAAATTGAAATTTCATCCAATAAATAAAATAAATTTAATTTGTGCAATGATCCTAACAGCTTGCACCTAAGTGCGACACATGTTTTCGGCATGCATTTGATCATATAAACACGATTTCAATCAAATAAATTCGACTTTATGCACTGTTATTGAGAAAATTGAAATTTCATCCAATAAATAAAATAAATTTAATTTGTGCAATGATCCTAACAGCTTGCACCTAAGTGCGACACATGTTTTCGGCATGCATTTGATCATATAAACACGATTTCAATCAAATAAATTCGACTTTATGCATTGTTTTGAAAAAATTGAAATTTCATTTAATAAATAAAATAAATTTAATTTTTGCAATGATCCTAATAGCTTGCACCTAAGTGTGACACATGTTTTATGCATGGATTTTATCATTTAAATACGATTTTAATCAAATATATCCGACTTTATGCATTGTTATTGAAAAAATAGAAATTACATTTATTAAATAAAATAAATTTAATTTGTGCAATGATCCCAACAGCCTGCACCTAAGTGTGACACATGTTTTCGGCATGCATTTGATCATCTTAACACGATTTCAATCAAATTAATCCGACTTTATGCATTGTTATTCAAAAAATTGAAATTTCATTTGATAAATAAAATAAATTTAATTTTTGCAATGATCTTAATAGCTTGCACCTTAGTGCGACACATGTTTTCGGCATTTATCTGATCATATAAACATGATTTTAATCAAAAGAATTCGACTTTATGCATTGTTTTTGAAAAATTGGAATTTCATTTAATAAATAAAATAAATTTAATTTTTGCAATGATCCTAATAGCTTGCACCTAAGTGCGACACATGTTTTCGACATTTATTTGATCATATAAACATGATTTTAATCAAATTAATTCGACTTTATGCATTGTTATTGAAAAAATTGATATTTCATTTTATAAATAAAATAAATTTAATTTTTGCAATGATCCTAACAGCTTGAACCTAAGTGCGACACATGTTTTCGGCATGCATTTGATCATATAAACACGATTTCAATTAAATTAATTCGACTTTATGCATTGTTATTGAAAAAATTGAAATTTCATTTAATAAATAAAATAAATTTAATTTGTGCAATGATCCTAACAGCTTGCACCTAAGTGCGACACATGTTTTCGGCATTTATCTGATCATATAAACATGATTTTAATCAAAAGAATTCGACTTTATGCATTGTTTTTGAAAAAATTGGAATTTCATTTAATAAAATAAAATAAATTTAATTTTTGCAATGATCCTAACAGCTTGCACCTAAGTGCGACACATGTTTTCGGCATGCATTTGATCATATAAACACGATTTCAATCAAATAAATTCGACTTTATGCATTGTTTTGAAAAAATTGAAATTTCATTTAATAAATAAAATAAATTTAATTTTTGCAATGATCCTAATAGCTTGCACCTAAGTGTGACACATGTTTTATGCATGGATTTTATCATTTAAATACGATTTTAATCAAATATATCCGACTTTATGCATTGTTATTGAAAAAATAGAAATTACATTTATTAAATAAAATAAATTTAATTTGTGCAATGATCCCAACAGCCTGCACCTAAGTGTGACACATGTTTTCGGCATGCATTTGATCATCTTAACACGATTTCAATCAAATTAATCCGACTTTATGCATTGTTATTCAAAAAATTGAAATTTCATTTGATAAATAAAATAAATTTAATTTTTGCAATGATCTTAATAGCTTGCACCTT
The DNA here is from genome assembly GCA_910593695.2 of Ocypus olens. Taxonomy (NCBI): domain Eukaryota; kingdom Metazoa; phylum Arthropoda; class Insecta; order Coleoptera; family Staphylinidae; genus Ocypus; species Ocypus olens. Next base: position 5,556,358 of record OU343065.1, read on the forward strand.
AGTGCGACACATGTTTTCGGCATTTATCTGATCATATAAACATGATTTTAATCAAAAGAATTCGACTTTATGCATTGTTTTTGAAAAAATTGGAATTTCATTTAATAAATAAAATAAATTTAATTTTTGCAATGATCCTAATAGCTTGCACCTAAGTGCGACACATGTTTTCGACATTTATTTGATCATATAAACATGATTTTAATCAAATTAATTCGACTTTATGCATTGTTATTGAAAAAATTGATATTTCATTTTATAAATAAAATAAATTTAATTTTTGCAATGATCCTAACAGCTTGAACCTAAGTGCGACACATGTTTTCGGTATGCATTTGATCATATAAACACGATTTCAATCAAATAAATTCGACTTTATGCACTGTTATTGAGAAAATTGAAATTTCATCCAATAAATAAAATAAATTTAATTTGTGCAATGATCCTAACAGCTTGCAGCTAAGTGCGACACATGTTTTCGGCATGCATTTGATCATATAAACACGATTTCAATCAAATAAATTCGACTTTATGCATTGTTTTGAAAAAATTGAAATTTCATTTAATAAATAAAATAAATTTAATTTTCGCAATGATCCCAATAGCTTGCACCTAAGTGCGACAAATGTTTTCGGCATGCATTTGATCATATAAACACGATTTCAATCAAATAAATTCGACTTTATGCATTGTTATTGAAAAAATTGAAATTTCATTTAATAAATAAAATAAATTTAATTTGTGCAATGATCCTAACAGCTTGCACCTAAGTGCGACACATGTTTTCGGCATGCATTTGATCATATAAACACGATTTCAATCAAATTAGTTCGACTTTATTCAATGTTATTGAAAAAATTTAAATTTCATTTAATAAATAAAATAAATTTAATTTTTGCAATGATTCTAACAGCTTGCACCTAAGTGCGACACATGTTTTCGGCTTGCATTTGATTAAATAAACACGATTTGAATTAAATATATCCGACTTTATGCATTGTTATTGAAAAAATTGAAATTTCATTTAATACATAAAATAAATTTAATTTTCGCAATGATCCTTATAGCTTGCACCTAAGTGCGACACATGTTTTCGGCATGCATTTGATCATATAAACACGATTTCAATCAAATAAATTCAACTTTATCCTTTGTTTTTGAAAAAATTGAAATTTCATTCAATAAATAAATTTAATTTAATTTTTGCAATGATCCTAATGGCTTGCACCTAAGTGCGACATATGTTTTCGGCATTCATTTGATCTTATAAACACGATTTTAATTAAATTAATTCGAGTTTATACATTGTTATTGAAAAAATTGAAATTTCATTTAATAAATAAAATAAATTTAATTTTTGCAATGATTCTAACAGCTTGCACCTAAGTGCGACACATGTTTTCGGCTTGCATTTGATTATATAAACACGATTTAAATTAAATATATCCGACTTTATGCATTGTTATTGAAAAAATTGAAATTTCATTTAATAAATAAAATAAATTTAATTTTCGCAATGATCCCAATAGCTTGCACCTAAGTGCGACACATGTTTTCGGCATGCATTTGGTCATTTAAACACGATTTTAATCAAATAAATTCGACTTTATGCATTGTTATTGAAAAAATCTGAAATTTCATTTAATAAATAAAATAAATTTAATTTTCGCAATGATCCTTATTGCTTGCACCTAAGTGCGACACATGTTTTCGGCATGCATTTGATCATATAAACACGATTTCAATCTAATTAATTCGACTTTATGCATTGTTATTGAAAAAATTTAAATTTCATTTAATAAATAAAATAATTTTAATTTGTGCAATGATCCCAACATCTTGCACCTAAGTGCGACACATGTTTTCGGCATGCATTTGATCATATAAACACGATTTCAATCAAATATATCCGACTTTATGCATTGTTATTGAAAAAATAGAAATTTCATTTAATAAATAAAATAAATTTAATTTTAGCAATGATCCTAATAGCTTGCACCTAAGTGTGACACATGTTTTATGCATGTATTTTATCATTTAAATACGATTTCAATCAAATATATCCGACTTTATGCATTGTTACTGGTTGTTTATCACCACGTGATAGACGAGAACCAAATTCAACAAATATTATGCATTGTTATTGAAAAAATAGAAATTTCATTTATTAAATAAAATAAATTTAATTTGTGCAATGATCCCAACAGCTTGCACCTAAGTGCGACACATGTTGTCGGCATACATTTGATCATATAAACACGATTTCAATCAAATATATCCGACTTTATGCATTGTTATTGAAAAAATAGAAATTTCATTTAATAAATAGAATAAATTTAATTTGTGCAATGATCCCAACAGCTTGCACCTAAGTGCGACACATGTTTTCGGCATGCATTTGATCATATAAACACGATTTCAATCAAATATATCCGACTTTATGCATTGTTATTGAAAAATTAGAAATTTCATTTAATATATAAAATAAATTTAATTTTTGCAATGATCCTTAAGGCTTGCACCTAAGTGCGACACATGTTTTAGGCATGCATTTGATCATCTTAACACGATTTCAATCAACATAATTCGACTTTATGCATTGTTATTCAAAAAATTGAAATTTCATTTGATAAATAAAATAAATTTAATTTTTGCAATGATCTTAATAGCTTGCACCTTAATGCGACACATGTTTTCGGCATTTATCTGATCATATAAACATGATTTTAATCAAAAGAATTCGACTTTATGCATTGTAATTGAAAAAATTGGAATTTCATTTAATAAATAAAATAAATTTAATTTTTGCAATGATCCTAATAGCTTGCACCTAAGTGCGACACATGTTTTATGCATGGATTTTATCATTTAAATACGATTTTAATCAAATATATCCGACTTTATGCATTGTTATTGAAAAATTAGAAACTTCATTTATTAAATAGAATAAATTTAATTTTCGCAATGATCCCATCAGCTTGCACCTAAGTGCGACACATGTCTTAGGCATGCGTTTGATCTTATAAACACGATTTCAATCAAATTAATTCGACTTTATCCATTGTTTTTGAAAAAATTGAAATTTCATTCAATAAATAAATTAAATTTAATTTTTGCAATGATCCTAATAGCTTGCACCTAAGTGCGACACATGTTTTCGGCATTTATTTGATCATATAAACATGATTTTAATCAAATTAATTCGACTTTATGCATTGTTATTGAAAAAATTGATATTTCATTTAATAAATAAATTAAATTTAATTTTTGCAATGATCCTAACAGCTTGCACCTAAGTGCGACACATGTTTTCGGCATGCAATTGATCATATAAACACGATTTCAATTAAATTAATTCGACTTTATGCATTGTTATTGAAAAAATTGATATTTCATTTAATAAATAAAATAAATTTAATTTGTGCAATGATCCTAACAGCTTGCACCTAAGTGCGACACATGTTTTCGGCATTTATTTGATCATATAAACATGATTTTTATCAAATTAATTCGACTTTATGCATTGTTATTGAAAAAATTGATATTTCATTTAATAAATAAAATAAATTTAATTTGTGCAATGATCCTAACAGCTTGCACCTAAGTGCGACACATGTTTTCGGCATGCATTTGATCATATAAACACGATTTCAATCAAATAAATTCGACTTTATGCATTGTTTTGAAAAAATTGAAATTTCATTTAATAAATAAAATAAATTTAATTTTCGCAATGATCCCAATAGCTTGCACCTAAGTGCGACAAATGTTTTCAGCATGCATTTGATCATATAAACACGATTTCAATCAAATTAGTTCGACTTTATGCATTGTTATTGAAAAAATTGAAATTTCATTTAATAAATAAAATAAATTTAATTTGTGCAATGATCCTAACAGCTTGCACCTAAGTGCGACACATGTTTTCGGCATGCATTTGATCATATAAACACGATTTCAATCAAATTAGTTCGACTTTATTCATTGTTATTGAAAAAATTTAAATTTCATTTAATAAATAAAATAAATTTAATTTTTGCAATGATTCTAACAGCTTGCACCTAAGTGCGACACATGTTTTCGGCATGCATTTGCTCATTTAAACACGATTTTAATCAAATAAATTCGACTTTATGCATTGTTATTGAAAAAATCTGAAATTTCATTTAATAAATAAAATAAATTTAATTTTCGCAATGATCCCTATTGCTTGCACCTAAGTGCAACACATGTTTTCGGCATGCATTTGATCATATAAACACGATTTCAATCAAATAAATTCGACTTTATGCATTGTTTTGAAAAAATTGAAATTTCATTTAATAAATAAAATAAATTTAATTTTCGCAATGATCCCTATTGCTTGCACCTAAGTGCAGCACATGTTTTCGGCATGCATTTGATCATATAAACACGATTTCAATCTAATTAATTCGACTTTATGCATTGTTATTGAAAAAATTTAAATTTCATTTAATAAATAAAATAAATTTAATTTGTGCAATGATCCCAACAGCTTGCACCTAAGTGTGACACATGTTTTCGGCATGCATTTGATCATATAAACACGATTTCAATCAAATATATCCGACTTTATACATTGTTATTGAAAAAATAGAAATTTCATTTAATAAATAAATTAAATTTAATTTTTGCAATGATCCTAATAGCTTGCACCTAAGTGTGACACATGTTTTATGCATGGATTTTATCATTTAAATACGATTTTAATCAAATAAATTCGACTTTATGCATTGTTATTGAAAAAATTTAAATTTCATTTAATAAATAAAATAAATTTAATTTGTGCAATGATCCTAACAGCTTGCACCTAAGTGCGACACATGTTTTCGGCATGCATTTATTTATTTATTTAACGGTTACACCTTTTTATACAAATTATAAACAAAAACAACTTTTCTTAAGTTCTATAACTTGCGCAATGAATAACAAACAAAAAATATAATACTAAACATATCAATAATTATAAATACAGTGTTACTGCCCATATAAAAACATTAAATTTATTCTTGATAAATTCGACTTAAATTTATGTAAATTGGATGAAAATAAATCAAAATTGGCGTTCTTATTTAAATCGTTCGCAAAACGCATCATTCTTAGGATAGGATTATTATATGAATAGTTATTCGTTGTCATCTTTAATCTAAATACCGGTTTAGATCTCATGGGTCGCGATGATACTGGAATATAAAATTGAAAATAATGTATAATATTACAGAACATAGTACCAGACATAATTTTGTATAATATAGATAAATCCAACTTAACTCTACGTATCACCAAAGAGTCTATGTTTAGATGACAACAAATCACATTATAATCATAAGTTCTAAAATTAAATTTATAGTTAAATTTGAAAAATATAAACGAAATAAATTTCCTCTGGACACGCTCTAATTGCTCTTTATATTTCTTATAATATGGAGACCAGATCGTAGACGCATATTCAACATTAGACCTTACCAAACCGAAATACAATATTTTTAGTGTTTCATAACTAAATTGAGCGCAATGACGAAACAGAAAACCTAGTAGTCGCAATGCTTTTTTAGTAATACTTTCAATATGGAAGGCAAATGACAATTTACAATCAAAATAAACACCAAGATCCTTCATAATAATTACTCTTTCTAACGCAATACCACTAATTACATAATCATGTTTCAAAGTACTAGGACGTCTGCTGTAGGTAATAACTTTACACTTATTAATATTTAAATCCAAACAATTAATACTACACCAAGAAGATAGGTTGTCTAAGTCAGACTGGACCTCAAAACAGTTAGCCACATTATCAATAGCACAATAAAACTTTAAATCATCCGCGAATAATAAACATTTTGAAAAATTAAAACAGTCAACTATATCATTAATAAAAATACTAAATAATAAGGGACCAATGTGAGAACCCTGCGGAACCCCTGAGTAAACATTAATAATATTTGACAAATGATTTTTAATTTTGACAACTTGGAATCTATTAGAAAGAAAACTGTTAACCCACCTAACAACTTTATCATTAAACCCATAGTTTCTAAGCTTCAGAATTAAAATACTATGCTGTACACGATCAAAAGCTTTAGAGAAGTCTGTATAGATAGTATCCACTTGCATATGATCAATAAAGGCATCAAGCAAAAAGTTTTCAAATTCAATCAAGTTAGTTACAGTTGACTTGCCTTCCATAAAACCATGTTGTTGAACAGTAATTAATTGTTTAGACATCCATGATAGTTGACAAGTAACCAATTTATCAAGAATTTTAGGTATGGCGGATTGAACTGCAACACCACGGTAATGATCAATTTTCTTGCGATCGCCGCATTTAAAAATCGGGTTTAAGTAACTTTTTTTCCAAATTTCAGGAAAGTAAGAATTATGAATAGACGCCTGAAATAGATAGTGGATAGGTATTGATAGTGTACATACACAGTTCGCCAAAAAGTGCCCAGGAATTCCATCGGGCCCCACACTGAAGTTATTGGCAAGTAATAACAATTCGTTATAAACTTCCTCTAATGAAACAACCAATAATGAAGAATCAATATTATTTGACAGATTGGAATTTATAAGATGATTGCAATTAGAATCAGCATTAATGTAAGCTTTTGAGAAAAAGTCCCCGAAAGCATCCACAATTTCTTGTCCTGTGGATAAGACGTCATTTCCGTAGGTCATTGATGAAGGCACACTAGATTCATTCTTTTTCTCATTAATAAATTTCCAAACATGAGAAGGATTACTTCTAATGTTTCGTTGGACACGTTCACTATATAAATCATAAAGATCTTTACTTAGTGATGAACATTGCTCTCGAATATTACTAAATACCATGTAGTCAGAATAGTCGCCAGAACTTTTATATTTAGCGTGGGCAATTTTCTTATTTTTTGTAAGGTCAATCAAAGCCTTATTAAACCACTTGGGATAAAACGAGGACCTAATTTGCTTGAAAGGAACAAACATCCTTATTGCGTTATTTACTATATTATAGAATGAATCAACCATGACTTCAACAATATCACCAATAAATATGGTATTCCAAGCAATGTTGGATAAATAGTTATTAATATTTACATAATCACATTTAGAAAAATCGTAAACTATTTCGGTAAAGTTTAAGTTGGAATCCGCAACATTAACACAAAAAGAGAGCTCATAACCGTTGTGATGAATGGAATTATCACAAATATTGTCATGCGACAATTCCACACAGATATCTTGTATGGTAGAAAAGCACAGGTCTAAATAAGAGCCTCTACTATTAGGATAGGAGTTAATTTGAAGCATATTTAAGTAACAAAACGATTCTATAATAGTATTAGCAAATAAATTATTTCCTACAGAAGAGCAGTTTCCATTATTCCAAGTGACATTTGGTAAATTATAATCGCCGCATATAATAATTTCACTATCAGTATAGGAGAGCGCTAAATATTCAACAGATTCGGTGTGTTTTAATTGATCATATAAACACGATTTCAATTAAATTAATTCGACTTTATGCATTGTTATTGAAAAAATTGAAATTTCATTTAATAAATAAAATAAATTTAATTTGTGCAATGATCCTAACAGCTTGCACCTAAGTGCGACACATGTTTTCGGTATGCATTTGATCATATAAACACGATTTCAATCAAATAAATTCGACTTTATGCACTGTTATTGAGAAAATTGAAATTTCATCCAATAAATAAAATAAATTTAATTTGTGCAATGATCCTAACAGCTTGCACCTAAGTGCGATACATGTTTTCGGCATGCATTTGATCATATAAACACGATTTCAATCAAATAAATTCGACTTTATGCATTGTTTTGAAAAAATTGAAATTTCATTTAATAAATAAAATAAATTTAATTTTCGCAATGATCCCAATAGCTTGCACCTAAGTGCGACAAATGTTTTCGGCATGCATTTGATCATATAAACACGATTTCAATCAAATTAATTCGACTTTATGCATTGTTATTGAAAAAATTGAAATTTCATTTAATAAATAAAATAAATTTAATTTGTGCAATGATCCTAACAGCTTGCACATAAGTGCGACACATGTTTTCGGCATGAATTTGATCATCTAAACTTGATTTCAATTAAATTAATTCGACTTTATGCATTGTTATTGAAAAAATTGAAATTTCATTTAATAAATAAAATAAATTTAATTTGTGCAATGATCCCAATAGCTTGCACCTAAGTGCGACAAATGTTTTCGGCATGCATTTGATCATATAAACACGATTTCAATCAAATTAATTCGACTTTATGCATTGTTATTGAAAAAATTGAAATTTCATTTAATAAATAAAATAAATTTAATTTGTGCAATGATCCTAACAGCTTGCACATAAGTGCGACACATGTTTTCGGCATGAACTTGATCATCTAAACTTGATTTCAATTAAATTAATTCGACTTTATGCATTGTTATTGAAAAAATTGAAATTTCATTTAATAAATAAAATAAATTTAATTTGTGCAATGATCCCAATAGCTTGCACCTAAGTGCGACACATGTTTTCGGCATGCATTTGATCATATAAACACGATTTCAATCAAATTAGTTCGACTTTATTTAATGTTATTGAAAAAATTTAAATTTCATTTAATAAATAAAATAAATTTAATTTTTGCAATGATTCTAACAGCTTGCACCTAAGTGCGACACATGTTTTCGGCTTGCATTTAATTAAATAAACACGATTTAAATTAAATATATCCGACTTTATGCATTGTTATTGAAAAAATTGAAATTTCATTTAATACATAAAATAAATTTAATTTTCGCAATGATCCCAATAGCTTGCACCTAAGTGCGACACATGTTTTCGGCATGCATTTGCTCATTTAAACACGATTTTAATCAAATAAATTCGACTTTATGCATTGTTATTAAAAAAATCTGAAATTTCATTTAATAAATAAAATAAATTCAATTTTCGCAATGATCCCTATTGCTTGCACCTAAGTGCGACACATGTTTTCGGCATGCATTTGATCATATAAACACGATTTCAATCTAATTAATTCGACTTTATGCATTGTTATTGAAAAAATTGAAATTTCATTTAATAAATAAAATAAATTTAATTTGTGCAATGATCCTAACAGCTTGCACATAAGTGCGACACATGTTTTCGGCATGAACTTGATCATCTAAACTTGATTTCAATTAAATTAATTCGACTTTATGCATTGTTATTGAAAAAATTGAAATTTCATTTAATAAATAAAATAAATTTAATTTGTGCAATGATCCTAACAGCTTGCACATAAGTGCGACACATGTTTTCGGCATGAACTTGATCATCTAAACTTGATTTCAATTAAATTAATTCGACTTTATGCATTGTTATTGAAAAAATTTAAATTTCATTTAATAAATAAAATAAATTTAATTTGTGCAATGATCCCAACAGCTTGCACCTAAGTGTGACACATGTTTTCGGCATGCATTTGATCATATAAACACGATTTCAATCAAATATATCCGACTTTATGCATTGTTATTGAAAAAATAGAAATTTCATTTAATAAATAAAATAAATTTAATTTTTGCAATGATCCTAATAGCTTGCACCTAAGTGTGACACATGTTTTCGGCATGAATTTGATCATCTTAACACGATTTCAATCAAATTAATTCGACTTTATGCATTGTTATTCAAAAAATTGAAATTTCATTTGATAAATAAAATAAATTTAATTTTTGCAATGATCCTAACAGCTTGCACCTAAGTGCGACACATGTTTTCGGCATGAATTTGATCATCTAAACTTGATTTCAATCAAATAAATTCGACTTTATGCATTGTTATACAAAAAATTGATATTTCATTTAATAAATAAAATAAATTTAATTTTTGCAATGATCCTAATAGCTTGCACCTAAGTGCGACACATGTTTTTGGCATGGATTTAATGATTTAAATACGATTTTAATCAAATAAATTCGACTTTATGCATTGTTATTGAAAAAATTGAAATTCCATTTAATTAATAAAATGAATTTAATTTTTGCAATGATCCTAATAGCTTGCACCTACGTGTGACACATGTTTTCGGCATGCATTTGATCATTTAAACACGATTTCAATCAAATATATCCGACTTTATGAATTGTTATTGAAAAAATTGAAATTTCATTTAATACATAAAATAAATTTAATTTTCGCAATGATCCCAATAGCTTGCACCTAAGTGTGACACATGTTTTCGGCATGCATTTGCCTATTTAAACACGATTTTAATCAAATAAATTCGACTTTATGCATTGTTATTAAAAAAATCTGAAATTTCATTTAATAAATAAAATAAATTTAATTTTCGCAATGATCCCTATTGCTTGCACCTAAGTGCGACACATGTTTTCGGCATGCATTTGATCATATAAACACGATTTCAATCTAATTAATTCGACTTTATTCATTGTTATTGAAAAAATTTAAATTTCATTTAATAAATAAAATAAATTTAATTTGTGCAATGATCCCAACAGCTTGCACCTAAGTGTGACACATGTTTTCGGCATGCATTTGATCATATAAACACGATTTCAATCAAATATATCCGACTTTATGCATTGTTATTGAAAAAATTGAAATTTCATTTGATAAATAAAATAAATTTAATTTTTGCAATGATCCTAATAGCCTGCACCTAAATGTTTATGCATTGTTATTGAAAAAATTGAAATTCCATTTAATTAATAAAATGAATTGAATTTTTGCAATGATCCTAATAGCTTGCACCTAAGTGTGACACATGTTTTCGGCATGCATTTGATCATTTAAACACGATTTCAATCAAATATATCCGACTTTATGAATTGTTATTGAAAAAATTGAAATTTCATTTAATAAATAAAATAAATTTAATTTTTGCAATGATCCTAACAGCTTGCACCTAAGTGTGACACATGTTTTCGGCATGCATTTGATATTTTAAATTTGATTTTAATTAAATAAATTCGACTTTATGCATTGTTATTAAAAAAATCTGAAATTTCATTTAATAAATAAAATAAATTTAATTTTCGCAATGATCCCTATTGCTTGCACCTAAGTGCGACACATGTTTTCGGCATGCATTTGATCATATAAACACGATTTCAATCTAATTAATTCGACTTTATTCATTGTTATTGAAAAAATTTAAATTTCATTTAATAAATAAAATAAATTTAATTTGTGCAATGATCCCAACAGCTTGCACCTAAGTGTGACACATGTTTTCGGCATGCATTTGATCATATAAACACGATTTCAATCAAATATATCCGACTTTATGCATTGTTATTGAAAAAATAGAAATTTCATTTAATAAATAAAATAAATTTAATTTTTGCAATGATCCTAATAGCTTGCACCTAAGTGTGACACATGTTTTCGGCATGAATTTGATCATATAAACACGATATCAATCAAATATATCCGACTTTATGCATTGTTACTGAGAAAATAGAAATTTCATTTAATAAATAAAATAAATTTAATTTTCGCAATGATCCCAATAGCTTGCACCTAAGTGCGACACATGTTTTCAGCATGCATTTGATTATTTAAACTTGATTTCAATCAAATAAATTCGACTTTATGCATTGTTATTGAAAAAATTGAAATTTCATTTGATCAATAAAATAAATTTAATTTTTGCAATGATCCTAATAGCCTGCACCTAAGTGTGACACATGTTTTCGGCATGCATTTAATCATCTTAACACGATTTCAATCAAATTAATTCGACTTTATGCATTGTTATTGAAAAAATTGAAATTTCATTTAATAAATAAAATAAATTTAATTTTTGCAATGATCCTAATAGCCTGCACCTAAGTGTGACACATGTTTTCGGCATGCATTTGATCATCTTAACACGATTTCAATCAAATTAATTCGACTTTATGCATTGTTATTCAAAAAATTGAAATTTCATTTGATAAATAAAATAAATTTAATTTTTGCAATGATCCTAACAGCTTGCACCTAAGTGCGACACATGTTTTCGGCTTGAATTTGATCATCTAAACTTGATTTCAATCAAATAAATTCGACTTTATGCATTGTTATACAAAAAATTGATATTTCATTTAATAAATAAAATAAATTTAATTTTTGCAATGATCCTAATAGCTTGCACCTAAGTGCGACACATGTTTTTGGCATGGATTTAATGATTTAAATACGATTTTAATCAAATAAATTCGACTTTATGCATTGTTATTGAAAAAATTGAAATTCCCTTTAATTAATAAAATGAATTTAATTTTTGCAATGATCCTAATAGCTTGCACCTAAGTGTGACACATGTTTTCGGCATGCATTTGATTATTTAAACACGATTTCAATCAAATATATCCGACTTTATGAATTGTTATTGAAAAAATTGAAATTTCATTTAATGCATAAAATAAATTTAATTTTCGCAATGATCCCAATAGCTTGCACCTAAGTGCGACACATGTTTTCGGCATGCATTTGCCTATTTAAACACGATTTTAATCAAATAAATTCGACTTTATGCATTGTTATTAAAAAAATCTGAAATTTCATTTAATAAATAAAATAAATTTAATTTTCGCAATGATCCCTATTGCTTGCACCTAAGTGCGACACATGTTTTCGGCATGCATTTGATCATATAAACACGATTTCAATCTAATTAATTCGACTTTATGCATTGTTATTGAAAAAATTTAAATTTCATTTAATAAATAAAATAAATTTAATTTGTGCAATGATCCTAACAGCTTGCACCTAAGTGTGACACATGTTTTCGGCATGCATTTGATCATATAAACACGATTTCAATCAAATATATCCGACTTTAGGCATTGTTATTGCAAAAATTGAAATTTCATTCGATAAATAAAATAGATTTAATTGTTGCAATGATCCTAATAGCATGCACCTAAATGTTTATGCATTGTTATTGAAAAAATTGAAATTCCATTTAATTAATAAAATGAATTTAATTTTTGCAATGATCCTAATAGCTTGCACCTAAGTGTGACACATGTTTTCGGCATGCATTTGATCATTTAAACACGATTTCAATCAAATATATCCGACTTTATGAATTGTTATTGAAAAAATTGAAATTTCATTTAATAAATAAAATAAATTTAATTTTTGCAATGATCCTAACAGCTTGCACCTAAGTGTGACACATGTTTTCGGCATGCATTTGATATTTTAAACTTGATTTTAATTAAATAAATTCGACTTTATGCATTGTTGTTGAAAAAATTGAAATTTCATTTAATAAATAAAATAAATTTAATTTTTGCAATGATCCATATAGCTTGCACCTAAGCGCGACACATGTTTTTGGCATGCATTTGATCATTTAAACTTGATTTCAATCAAATAAATTCGACTTTATGCATTGTAATTGAAAGAATTGAAATTTCATTTAATAAATAAAATAAATTTAAAATCACTGAATAAAACACTTACTATGTTTTTTACCACAATTTATTTGATGTAAAAATTGTGGTAAAAAACATAGTAAGTGTTTTATTCACTGATTTTATAATGAATTACCACGTAGTAACGGTCACAACCATCACCATGATTAAAATAAATTTAATTTTTGCAGTGATCCTAATAGCTTGCACCTAAGTGCGACACAAGTTTTCGGCATGCATTTGATCATATAAACACGATTTCAATCAAATTAATTCGACTTTATGCATTGCTATTGAACAAATTGAAATTTCATTTAATGAATAAAATAAATTTAATTTTTGCAATGATCCTTATAGCTTGCACCTAAGTGCGACACATGTTTTCGGCATGCATTTGATAATATAAACACGATTTCAATCAAATAAATTCAACTTTATCTTTGTTTTTGAAAAAATTGAAATTTCATTCAATAAATAAATTAAATTTAATTTTTGCAATGATCCTAATGGCTTGCACCTAAGTGCGACACATGTTTTCGGCATTCATTTGATCTTATAAACACGATTTTAATTTGATTAATTCGAGTTTATACATTGTTATTGAAAAAATTGAAATTCCATTTAATTAATAAAATGAATTTAATTTTTGCAATGATCCTAATAGCTTGCACCTAAGTGTGACACATGTTTTCGGCATGCATTTGATCATTTAAACACGATTTTAATCAAATATATCCGACTTTAATCATTGTTATTGAAAAAATAGAAATTTCATTTAATAAATAAAATAAATTTAATTTTTGCAATGATCCTAATAGCTTGCACCTAAGTGTGACACATGTTTTCGGCATGAATTTGATCATATAAACACGATATCAATCAAATATATCCGACTTTATGCATTGTTACTGAGAAAATAGAAATTTCATTTAATAAATAAAATAAATTTAATTTTCGCAATGATCCCAATAGCTTGCACCTAAGTGCGACACATGTTTTCAGCATGCATTTGATTATTTAAACTTGATTTCAATCAAATAAATTCGACTTTATGCATTGTTATTGAAAAAATTGAAATTTCATTTGATAAATAAAATAAATTTAATTTTTGCAATGATCCTAATAGCCTGCACCTAAGTGTGACACATGTTTTCGGCATGCATTTGATCATCTTAACACGATTTCAATCAAATTAATTCGACTTTATGCATTGTTATTGAAAAAATTGAAATTTCATTTAATAAATAAAATAAATTTAATTTTTGCAATGATCCTAATAGCCTGCACCTAAGTGTGACACATGTTTTCGGCATGCATTTGATCATCTTAACACGATTTCAATCAAATTAATTCGACTTTATGCATTGTTATTCAAAAAATTGAAATTTCATTTGATAAATAAAATAAATTTAATTTTTGCAATGATCCTAACAGCTTGCACCTAAGTGCGACACATGTTTTCGGCATGAATTTGATCATCTAAACTTGATTTCAATCAAATAAATTCGACTTTATGCATTGTTATACAAAAAATTGATATTTCATTTAATAAATAAAATAAATTTAATTTTTGCAATGATCCTAATAGCTTGCACCTAAGTGCGACACATGATTTTGGCATGGATTTAATGATTTAAATACGATTTTAATCAAATAAATTCGACTTTATGCATTGTTATTGAAAAAATTGAAATTCCCTTTAATTAATAAAATGAATTTAATTTTTGCAATGATCCTAATAGCTTGCACCTAAGTGTGACACATGTTTTCGGCATGCATTTGATTATTTAAACACGATTTCAATCAAATATATCCGACTTTATGAATTGTTATTGAAAAAATTGAAATTTCATTTAATGCATAAAATAAATTTAATTTTCGCAATGATATCAATAGCTTGCACCTAAGTGCGACACATGTTTTCGGCATGCATTTGCCTATTTAAACACGATTTTAATCAAATAAATTCGACTTTATGCATTGTTATTAAAAAAATCTGAAATTTCATTTAATAAATAAAACAAATTTAATTTTCGCAATGATCCCTATTGCTTGCACCTAAGTGCGACACATGTTTTCGGCATGCATTTGATCATATAAACACGATTTCAATCTAATTAATTCGACTTTATGCATTGTTATTGAAAAAATTTAAATTTCATTTAATAAATAAAATAAATTTAATTTGTGCAATGATCCTAACAGCTTGCACCTAAGTGTGACACATGTTTTCGGCATGCATTTGATCATATAAACACGATTTCAATCAAATATATCCGACTTTAGGCATTGTTATTGCAAAAATTGAAATTTCATTTGATAAATAAAATAGATTTAATTTTTGCAATGATCCTAATAGCCTGCACCTAAATGTTTATGCATTGTTATTGAAAAAATTGAAATTCCATTTAATTAATAAAATGAATTTAATTTTTGCAATGATCCTAATAGCTTGCACCTAAGTGTGACACATGTTTTCGGCATGCATTTGATCATTTAAACACGATTTCAATCAAATATATCCGACTTTATGAATTGTTATTGAAAAAATTGAAATTTCATTTAATAAATAAAATAAATTTAATTTTTGCAATGATCCTAACAGCTTGCACCTAAGTGTGACACATGTTTTCGGCATGCATTTGATATTTTAAACTTGATTTTAATTAAATAAATTCGACTTTATGCATTGTTGTTGAAAAAATTGAAATTTCATTTAATAAATAAAATAAATTTAATTTTTGCAATGATCCATATAGCTTGCACCTAAGCGCGACACATGTTTTTGGCATGCATTTGATCATTTAAACTTGATTTCAATCAAATAAATTCGACTTTATGCATTGTAATTGAAAGAATTGAAATTTCATTTAATAAATAAAATAAATTTAAAATCACTGAATAAAACACTTACTATGTTTTTTACCACAATTTATTTGATGTAAAAATGGTGGTAAAAAACATAGTAAGTGTTTTATTCAGTGATTTTATAATGAATTACCACGTAGTAACGGTCACAACCATCACCATGATTAAAATAAATTTAATTTTTGCAGTGATCCTAATAGCTTGCACCTAAGTGCGACACAAGTTTTCGGCATGCATTTGATCATATAAACACGATTTCAATCAAATTAATTCGACTTTATGCATTGCTATTGAACAAATTGAAATTTCATTTAATGAATAAAATAAATTTAATTTTTGCAATGATCCTTATAGCTTGCACCTAAGTGCGACACATGTTTTCGGCATGCATTTGATAATATAAACACGATTTCAATCAAATAAATTCAACTTTATCTTTGTTTTTGAAAAAATTGAAATTTCATTCAATAAATAAATTAAATTTAATTTTTGCAATGATCCTAATGGCTTGCACCTAAGTGCGACACATGTTTTCGGCATTCATTTGATCTTATAAACACGATTTTAATTTGATTAATTCGAGTTTATACATTGTTATTGAAAAAATTGAAATTCCATTTAATTAATAAAATGAATTTAATTTTTGCAATGATCCTAATAGCTTGCACCTAAGTGTGACACATGTTTTCGGCATGCATTTGATCATTTAAACACGATTTTAATCAAATATATCCGACTTTAATCATTGTTATTGAAAAAATAGAAATTTCATTTAATAAATAAAATAAATTTAATTTTTGCAATGATCCTAATAGCTTGCACCTAAGTGTGACACATGTTTTCGGCATGAATTTGATCATATAAACACGATATCAATCAAATATATCCGACTTTATGCATTGTTACTGAGAAAATAGAAATTTCATTTAATAAATAAAATAAATTTAATTTTCGCAATGATCCCAATAGCTTGCACCTAAGTGCGACACATGTTTTCAGCATGCATTTGATTATTTAAACTTGATTTCAATCAAATAAATTCGACTTTATGCATTGTTATTGAAAAAATTGAAATTTCATTTGATAAATAAAATAAATTTAATTTTTGCAATGATCCTAATAGCCTGCACCTAAGTGTGACACATGTTTTCGGCATGCATTTGATCATCTTAACACGATTTCAATCAAATTAATTCGACTTTATGCATTGTTATTGAAAAAATTGAAATTTCATTTAATAAATAAAATAAATTTAATTTTTGCAATGATCCTGATAGCCTGCACCTAAGTGTGACACATGTTTTCGGCATGCATTTGATCATCTTAACACGATTTCAATCAAATTAATTCGACTTTATGCATTGTTATTCAAAAAATTGAAATTTCATTTGATAAATAAAATAAATTTAATTTTTGCAATGATCCTAACAGCTTGCACCTAAGTGCGACACATGTTTTCGGCTTGAATTTGATCATCTAAACTTGATTTCAATCAAATAAATTCGACTTTATGCATTGTTATACAAAAAATTGATATTTCATTTAATAAATAAAATAAATTTAATTTTTGCAATGATCCTAATAGCTTGCACCTAAGTGCGACACATGATTTTGGCATGGATTTAATGATTTAAATACGATTTTAATCAAATAAATTCGACTTTATGCATTGTTATTGAAAAAATTGAAATTCCCTTTAATTAATAAAATGAATTTAATTTTTGCAATGATCCTAATAGCTTGCACCTAAGTGTGACACATGTTTTCGGCATGCATTTGATTATTTAAACACGATTTCAATCAAATATATCCGACTTTATGAATTGTTATTGAAAAAATTGAAATTTCATTTAATGCATAAAATAAATTTAATTTTCGCAATGATATCAATAGCTTGCACCTAAGTGCGACACATGTTTTCGGCATGCATTTGCCTATTTAAACACGATTTTAATCAAATAAATTCGACTTTATGCATTGTTATTAAAAAAATCTGAAATTTCATTTAATAAATAAAACAAATTTAATTTTCGCAATGATCCCTATTGCTTGCACCTAAGTGCGACACATGTTTTCGGCATGCATTTGATCATATAAACACGATTTCAATCTAATTAATTCGACTTTATGCATTGTTATTGAAAAAATTTAAATTTCATTTAATAAATAAAATAAATTTAATTTGTGCAATGATCCTAACAGCTTGCACCTAAGTGTGACACATGTTTTCGGCATGCATTTGATCATATAAACACGATTTCAATCAAATATATCCGACTTTAGGCATTGTTATTGCAAAAATTGAAATTTCATTTGATAAATAAAATAGATTTAATTTTTGCAATGATCCTAATAGCCTGCACCTAAATGTTTATGCATTGTTATTGAAAAAATTGAAATTCCATTTAATTAATAAAATGAATTTAATTTTTGCAATGATCCTAATAGCTTGCACCTAAGTGTGACACATGTTTTCGGCATGCATTTGATCATTTAAACACGATTTCAATCAAATATATCCGACTTTATGAATTGTTATTGAAAAAATTGAAATTTCATTTAATAAATAAAATAAATTTAATTTTTGCAATGATCCTAACAGCTTGCACCTAAGTGTGACACATGTTTTCGGCATGCATTTGATTTTTTAAACTTGATTTTAATTAAATAAATTCGACTTTATGCATTGTTGTTGAAAAAATTGAAATTTCATTTAATAAATAAAATAAATTTAATTTTTGCAATGATCCATATAGCTTGCACCTAAGCGCGACACATGTTTTTGGCATGCATTTGATCATTTAAACTTGATTTCAATCAAATAAATTCGACTTTATGCATTGTAATTGAAAGAATTGAAATTTCATTTAATAAATAAAATAAATTTAAAATCACTGAATAAAACACTTACTATGTTTTTTACCACAATTTATTTGATGTAAAAATTGTGGTAAAAAACATAGTAAGTGTTTTATTCAGTGATTTTATAATGAATTACCACGTAGTAACGGTCACAACCATCACCATGATTAAAATAAATTTAATTTTTGCAGTGATCCTAATAGCCTGCACCTAAGTGCGACACAAGTTTTCGGCATGCATTTGATCATATAAACACGATTTCAATCAAATTAATTCGACTTTATGCATTGCTATTGAACAAATTGAAATTTCATTTAATGAATAAAATAAATTTAATTTTTGCAATGATCCTTATAGCTTGCACCTAAGTGCGACACATGTTTTCGGCATGCATTTGATAATATAAACACGATTTCAATCAAATAAATTCAACTTTATCTTTGTTTTTGAAAAAATTGAAATTTCATTCAATAAATAAATTAAATTTAATTTTTGCAATGATCCTAATGGCTTGCACCTAAGTGCGACACATGTTTTCGGCATTCATTTGATCTTATAAACACGATTTTAATTTGATTAATTCGAGTTTATACATTGTTATTGAAAAAATTGAAATTCCATTTAATTAATAAAATGAATTTAATTTTTGCAATGATCCTAATAGCTTGCACCTAAGTGTGACACATGTTTTCGGCATGCATTTGATCATTTAAACACGATTTCAATCAAATATATCCGACTTTATGAATTGTTATTGAAAAAATTGAAATTTCATTTAATAAATAAAATAAATTTAATTTTTGCAATGATCCTAACAGCTTGCACCTAAGTGTGACACATGTTTTCGGCATGCATTTGATTTTTTAAACTTGATCTTAATTAAATAAATTCGACTTTATGCATTGTTGTTGAAAAAATTGAAATTTCATTTAATGAATAAAATAAATTTAATTTTTGCAATGATCCATATAGCTTGCACCTAAGCGCGACACATGTTTTTGGCATGCATTTGATCATTTAAACTTAATTTCAATCAAATAAATTCGACTTTATGCATTGTAATTGAAGGAATTGAAATTTCATTTAATAAATAAAATAAATTTAATTTTTGCAGTGATCCTAATAGCTTGCACCTAAGTGCGACACAAGTTTTCGGCATGCATTTGATCATATAAACACGATTTCAATCAAATTAATTCGACTTCATGCATTGCTATTGAAAAAATTGAAATTTCATTTAATGAATAAAATAAATTTAATTTTTGCAATGATCCTTATAGCTTGCACCTAAGTGTGACACATGTTTTCGGCATGCATTTGATTTTTTAAACTTGATTTTAATTAAATAAATTCGACTTTATGCATTGTTGTTGAAAAAATTGAAATTTCATTTGATAAATAAAATAAATTTAATTTTTGCAATGATCCTAACAGCTTGCACCTAAGTGTGACACATGTTTTCGGCATGCATTTGATTTTTTAAACTTGATTTTAATTAAATAAATTCGACTTTATGCATTGTTGTTGAAAAAATTGAAATTTCATTTAATAAATAAAATAAATTTAATTTTTGCAATGATCCATATAGCTTGCACCTAAGCGCGACGCATGTTTTTGGCATGCATTTGATCATTTAAACTTGATTTCAATCAAATAAATTCGACTTTATGCATTGTAATTGAAGGAATTGAAATTTCATTTAATAAATAAAATAAATTTAATTTTTGCAGTGATCCTAATAGCTTGCACCTAAGTGCGACACAAGTTTTCGGCATGCATTTGATCATATAAACACGATTTCAATCAAATTAATTCGACTTTATGCATTGCTATTGAAAAAATTGAAATTTCATTTAATGAATAAAATAAATTTAATTTTTGCAATGATCCTAACAGCTTGCACCTAAGTGTGTCACATGTTTTCGGCATGCATTTTATTTTTTAAACTTGATTTTAATTAAATAAATTCGACTTTATGCATTGTTGTTGAAAAAATTGAAATTTCATTTAATAAATAAAATAAATTTAATTTTTGCAATGATCCATATAGCTTGCACCTAAGCGCGACACATGTTTTTGGCATGCATTTGATCATTTAAACTTGATTTCAATCAAATAAATTCGACTTTATGCATTGTAATTGAAGGAATTGAAATTTCATTTAATAAATAAAATAAATTTAATTTTTGCAGTGATCCTAATAGCTTGCACACAAGTGCGACACATGTTTTCGGAATGCATTTGATCATATAAACACGAATTCAATCAAATAAATTCAACTTTATTTATTGTTTTTGAAAAAATTTAAATTTCATTCAATGAATAAATTAAATTTAATTTTTGCAATGATCCTAATGGTTTGCACCTAAGTGCGCCACATGTTTTCGGCATTCATTTGATCATATAAACATGATTTGAATCAAATTAATTCGACTTTATGCATTGTTATTGAAAAAATTGAAATTTCATTTAATAAATAAAATAAATTTAATTTTTGCAATGATCCTAATAGCTTGCACCTAAGTGCGATACATGTTTTAGGCATGGATTTGATTATTTAAATACGATTTTAATCAAATAAATTCGACTTTATGCATTGTTATTGAAAAAAATGAAATTTCATTTAAACAATAAAATAAATTTAATTTTTGCAATGATCCTAATAGCTTGCACCTAAGTGTGACACATGCTTTCGGCATGCATTTGATCAAATAAACTTGATTTCAATCAAATAAATTCGACTTTATGCATTGTTATTGAAAAAATTTAAATTTCATTCAATAAATAAAATAAATTTAATTTTTACAATGATCCTAATAGCTTGCACCTAAGTGTGACACATGTTTTTGGCGTGCATTTGATCAAATAAACACGATTTCAATCAAATAGATTCGACTCTATGCATTGTTATTGAAAAAAATGAAATTTCATTCAATAAATAAAATAAATTTAATTTTTGCAATGATCCTAATAGCTTGCACCTAAGTGCGACACATGTTGTTGGCATGCATTTGATCATTTAAACTTGATTTCAATCAAATAAATTTGACTTTATGCATTGTTATTTAAAAAATTTAAATTTCATTCAATAAATAAAATAAATTTAATTTTTGCAGTGATCCTAATAGCTTGCACCTGAGTGTGACACATGTTTTCGGCATGCATTTGATTTTTTAAACTTGATTTCAATCAAATAAATTCGACTTTATGGATTGTTATTAAAAAACTTTAAATTCAATTTAATAATTAAAATATATTTAATTTTTGCAATGATCCTAATGGCTTGCACCTAAGTGCGACAAATGTTTTCGGCATGCATTTGATCATATAAACACGATTTCAATCAAATAAATTCGACTTAATGCATTGTTATTGAAAAAATTGAAATTTCATTTAATAAATAAAATAAATTTAATTTTTGCAATGATCCTGATAGCTTGCACCTAAGTGTGACACATGTTTTCGGCATGCATTTGATCATCTAAACACGATTTTAATCAAATATATCCGACTTTATGCATTGTTATTGAAAAAATTGAAATTTCATTTAATAAATAAAATAAATTTAATTTTTGCAATGATCCCAATAGCTTGCACCTAAGTGCGACACATGGTTTCGACATGCATTAGATCATATAAACACGATTTCAATCAAATTAATAAGACTTTATGCATTGTTATTGAAAAAATTGAAATTCCATTTAATAAATAAAATAAATTTAATTTTTGCAATGATCCTAATAGCTTGCACCTAAGTGCGACACATGGTTTCGACATGCATTAGATCATATAAACACGATTTCAATCAAATTAATAAGACTTTATGCATTGTTATTGAAAAAATTGAAATTCCATTTAATAAATAAAATAAATTTAATTTTTGCAATGATCCTAATAGCTTGCACCTGAGTGTGACACATGTTTTCGGCATGCATTTGATTTTTTAAACTTGATTTCAATCAAATAAATTTGACTTTATGGATTGTTATTGAAAAAATTTAAATTTCATTTAATATATAAAATAAATTTAATTTTTGCAAGGATCCTAGTAGCTTGCACCTAAGTGTGACACATGTTTTCGGAATGCATTTGATCAAATAAATACGATTTCAATCAAATAAATTCGACTTTATGCATTATTTTTGAAAAAATTGACATTTCATTTAATAAATAAATTAATTTTAATTTTTGCAATAATCCTAATAGCTTGCACCTAAGTGCGACACATGTTTTAGGCATGGATTTAATCAATGAAATACGATTTTAATCAAATAAATTCGACTTTATGCATTGTTATTGAAAAAATTGAAATTCCAATTAATTAATAAAATAAATTTAATTTTTGCAATGATCCTAATAGCTTGCACCTAAGTGTGACACATGTTTTCGGCATGCATTTGATCATTTAAACACAATTTCAATCAAATATATCCGACTTTGTAAATTGTTATTGAAAAAATTGAACTTTCATTTAATAAATAAAATAAATTTAATTTTTGCAATGATCCTAACAGCTTGCACCTAAGTGTGACACATGTTATCGGCATGCATTTAATTTTTTAAACTTGATTTTAATTAATTAAATTCGACTTTATGCATTGTTGTTGAAAAAATTGAAATTTCATTTAATAAATAAAATAAATTTAATTTTTGCAATCATCCATATAGCTTGCAGCTAAGCGCGACACATGTTTTTGGCATGCATTTGATCATTTAAACTTGATTTCAATCAAATAAATTCGACTTTATGCATTGTAATTGAAAGAATTGAAATTTCATTTTATAAATAAAATAAATTTAATTTTTGCAATGATCCTAATAGCTTGCACCTAAGTGCGACACATGTTTTCGGCATGCATTTGGTCATTTAAACACGATTTTAATCAAATAAATTCGACTTTATGCATTGTTATTGAAAAAATTGAAATTCCAATTAATTAATAAAATAAATTTAATTTTTGCAATGATCCTAATAGCTTGCACCTAAGTGTGACACATGTTTTCGGCATGCATTTGATCATTTAAACACAATTTCAATCAAATATATCCGACTTTGTAAATTGTTATTGAAAAAATTGAACTTTCATTTAATAAATAAAATAAATTTAATTTTTGCAATGATCCTAACAGCTTGCACCTAAGTGTGACACATGTTTTCGGCATGCATTTAATTTTTTAAACTTGATTTTAATTAATTAAATTCGACTTTATGCATTGTTGTTGAAAAAATTGAAATTTCATTTAATAAATAAAATAAATTTAATTTTTGCAATCATCCATATAGCTTGCAGCTAAGCGCGACACATGTTTTTGGCATGCATTTGATCATTTAAACTTGATTTCAATCAAATAAATTCGACTTTATGCATTGTAATTGAAAGAATTGAAATTTCATTTTATAAATAAAATAAATTTAATTTTTGCAATGATCCTAATAGCTTGCACCAAAGTGCGACACATGTTTTCGGCATGCATTTGATCATTTAAACTTGATTTCAATCAAATAAATTCGACTTTATGCATTGTAATTGAAGGAATTGAAATTTCATTTAATAAATAAAATAAATTTAATTTTTGCAGTGATCCTAATAGCTTGCACACAAGTGCGACACATGTTTTCGGCATGCATTTGATCATATAAACACGAATTCAATCAAATAAATTCAACTTTATTTATTGTTTTTGAAAAAATTTAAATTTCATTCAATGAATAAATTAAATTTAATTTTTGCAATGATCCTAATGGTTTGCACCTAAGTGCGCCACATGTTTTCGGCATTCATTTGATCATATAAACATGATTTGAATCAAATTAATTCGACTTTATGCATTGTTATTGAAAAAATTGAAATTTCATTTAATAAATAAAATAAATTTAATTTTTGCAATGATCCTAATAGCTTGCACCTAAGTGCGATACATGTTTTAAGCATGGATTTGATTATTTAAATACGATTTTAATCAAATAAATTCGACTTTATGCATTGTTATTGAAAAAAATGAAATTTCATTTAAACAATAAAATAAATTTAATTTTTGCAATGATCCTAATAGCTTGCACCTAGGTGTGCCACATGTTTTCGGCATGCATTTGATCATATAAACACGATATTAATCAAATATATCCGACTTTATGCATTGTTACTGAAAAAATAGAAATTTCATTTAATAAATAAAATAAATTTAATTTTCGCAATGATCCCAATAGCTTGCACCTAAGTGCGACACATGTTTTCAGCATGCATTTGATTATTTAAACTTGATTTCAATCAAATAAATTCGACTTTATGCATTGTTATAGAAGAAATTGAAATTTCATTCAATAAATAAAATAAATTTAATTTTTGCAATGATCCTAATAGCTTGCACCTAAGTGTGACACATGTTTTCGGCATGCATTTTATCAAATAAACTTGATTTCAATCAAATAAATTCGACTTTATGCATTGTTATTGAAAAAATTTAAATTTCATTCAATAAATAAAATAAATTTAATTTTTACAATGATCCTAATAGCTTGCACCTAAGTGTGACACATGTTTTTGGCGTTCATTTGATCAAATAAACACGATTTCAATCAAATAGATTCGACTTTATGCATTGTTATTGAAAAAAATGAAATTCCATTTAATAAATAAAATAAATTTAATTTTTGCAATGATCCTAATAGCTTGCACCTGAGTGCGACACATGTTGTTGGCATGCATTTGATCATTTAAACTTGATTTCAATCAAATAAATTTGACTTTATGCATTGTTATTGAAAAAATTGAAATTTCATTCAATAAATAAAATAAATTTAATTTTTGCAGTGATCCTAATAGCTTGCACCTAAGTCCGACACATGTTTTCGGCATGCATTTGATCATATAAACACGATTTTAACCAAATAAATACGACTTTGTGCATTGTTATTGAAAAAATTTAAATTTCATTCAATAAATAAAATAAATTTAATTTTTACAATGATCCTAATAGCTTGCACCTAAGTGTGACACATGTTTTTGGCGGTCATTTGATCAAATAAACACGATTTCAATCAAATAGATTCGACTTTATGCATTGTTATTGAAAAAAATGAAATTCCATTTAATAAATAAAATATATTTAATTTTTGCAATGATCCTAATGGCTTGCACCTAAGTGCGACAAATGTTTTCGGCATGCATTTGATCATATAAACACGATTTCAATCAAATAAATTTGACTTAATGCATTGTTATTGAAAAAATTGAAATTTCATTTAATAAATAAAATAAATTTAATTTTTGCAATGATCCTGATAGCTTGCACCTAAGTGTGACACATGTTTTCGGCATGCATTTGATCATATAAACACGATTTCAATCAAATATATCCGACTTTATGCATTGTTATTGAAAAAATTGAAATTTCATTTAATAAATAAAATAAATTTAATTTTTGCAATGATCCTAACAGCTTGCACCTAAGTGCGACACATGTTTTCGGCATGCATTTGATCATGTAAACACGATTTCAATAAATTAATTCGACTTTATGCATTGTTATTGAAAAAATTGAAATTTCATTTAATAAATAAAATAAATTTAATTTTTGCAATGATCCCAATAGCTTGCACCTAAGTGCGACACATGGTTTCGACATGCATTAGATCATATAAACACGATTTCAATCAAATTAATAAGACTTTATGCATTGTTATTGAAAAAATTGAAATTCCATTTAATAAATAAAATAAATTTAATTTTTGCAATGATCCTAATAGCTTGCACCTGAGTGTGACACATCTTTTCGGCATGCATTTGATTTTTTAAACTTGATTTCAATCAAATAAATTCGACTTTATGGATTGTAATTAAAAGAATTGAAATTTCATTTTATAAATAAAATAAATTTAATTTTTGCAATGATCCTAATAGCTTGCACCTAAGTGCGACACATGTTTTCGGCATGCATTTGGTCATTTAAACACGATTTTAATCAAATAAATTCGACTTTATGCATTGTTATTGAAAAAATTGAAATTCCAATTAATTAATAAAATAAATTTAATTTTTGCAATGATCCTAATAGCTTGCACCTAAGTGTGACACATGTTTTCGGCATGCATTTGATCATTTAAACACAATTTCAATCAAATATATCCGACTTTGTAAATTGTTATTGAAAAAATTGAACTTTCATTTAATAAATAAAATAAATTTAATTTTTGCAATGATCCTAACAGCTTGCACCTAAGTGTGACACATGTTTTCGGCATGCATTTAATTTTTTAAACTTGATTTTAATTAATTAAATTCGACTTTATGCATTGTTGTTGAAAAAATTGAAATTTCATTTAATAAATAAAATAAATTTAATTTTTGCAATCATCCATATAGCTTGCAGCTAAGCGCGACACATGTTTTTGGCATGCATTTGATCATTTAAACTTGATTTCAATCAAATAAATTCGACTTTATGCATTGTAATTGAAAGAATTGAAATTTCATTTTATAAATAAAATAAATTTAATTTTTGCAATGATCCTAATAGCTTGCACCTAAGTGCGACACATGTTTTCGGCATGCATTTGGTCATTTAAACACGATTTTAATCAAATAAATTCGACTTTATGCATTGTTATTGAAAAAATTGAAATTCCAATTAATTAATAAAATAAATTTAATTT
Source organism: Ocypus olens (assembly GCA_910593695.2). Classification (NCBI taxonomy): domain Eukaryota; kingdom Metazoa; phylum Arthropoda; class Insecta; order Coleoptera; family Staphylinidae; genus Ocypus; species Ocypus olens. The sequence goes on from OU343065.1 coordinate 5,584,180, forward strand.
TTGCAATGATCCTAATAGCTTGCACCTAAGTGTGACACATGCTTTCGGCATGCATTTGATCAAATAAACTTGATTTCAATCAAATAAATTCGACTTTATGCATTGTTATTGAAAAAATTTAAATTTCATTCAATAAATAAAATAAATTTAATTTTTACAATGATCCTAATAGCTTGCACCTAAGTGTGACACATGTTTTTGGCGTGCATTTGATCAAATAAACACGATTTCAATCAAATAGATTCGACTCTATGCATTGTTATTGAAAAAAATGAAATTCCATTTAATAAATAAAATAAATTTAATTTTTGCAATGATCCTAATAGCTTGCACCTGAGTGCGACACATGTTGTTGGCATGCATTTGATCATTTAAACTTGATTTCAATCAAATAAATTTGACTTTATGCATTGTTATTTAAAAAATTTAAATTTCATTCAATAAATAAAATAAATTTAATTTTTGCAGTGATCCTAATAGCTTGCACCTGAGTGTGACACATGTTTTCGGCATGCATTTGATTTTTTAAACTTGATTTCAATCAAATAAATTCGACTTTATGGATTGTTATTAAAAAACTTTAAATTCAATTTAATAATTAAAATATATTTAATTTTTGCAATGATCCTAATGGCTTGCACCTAAGTGCGACAAATGTTTTCGGCATGCATTTGATCATATAAACACGATTTCAATCAAATAAATTCGACTTAATGCATTGTTATTGAAAAAATAGAAATTTCATTTAATAAATAGAATAAATTTAATTTGTGCAATGATCCCAACAGCTTGCACCTAAGTGCGACACATGTTTTCGGCATGCATTTGATCATATAAACACGATTTCAATCAAATATATCCGACTTTATGCATTGTTATTGAAAAAATAGAAATTTCATTTAATATATAAAATAAATTTAATTTTTGCAATGATCCTTATGGCTTGCACCTAAGTGCGACACATGTTTTAGGCATGCATTTGATCATCTTAACATGATTTCAATCAACATAATTCGACTTTATGCATTGTTATTCAAAAAATTGAAATTTCATTTGATAAATAAAATAAATTTAATTTTTGCAATGATCTTAATAGCTTGCACCTTAATGCGACACATGTTTTCGGCATTTATCTGATCATATAAACATGATTTTAATCAAAAGAATTCGACTTTATGCATTGTTATTGAAAAATTAGAAATTTCATTTATTAAATAGAATAAATTTAATTTTCGCAATGATCCCATTAGCTTGCACCTAAGTGCGACACATGTCTTAGGCATGCGTTTGATCTTATAAACACGATTTCAATCAAATTAAATCGACTTTATCCATTGTTTTTGAAAAAATTGAAATTTCATTCAATAAATAAATTAAATTTAATTTTTGCAATGATCCTAATAGCTTGCACCTAAGTGCGATACATGTTTTCGGCATTTATTTGATCATATAAACATGATTTTAATCAAATTAATTCGACTTTATGCATTGTTATTGAAAAAATTGATATTTCATTTAATAAATAAAATAAATTTAATTTTTGCAATGATCCTAACAGCTTGCACCTAAGTGCGACACATGTTTTCGGCATGCATTTGATCATATAAACACGATTTCAATTAAATTAATTCGACTTTATGCATTGTTATTGAAAAAATTGATATTTCATTTAATAAATAAAATAAATGTAATTTGTGCAATGATCCTAACAGCTTGCACCTAAGTGCGACACATGTTTTCGGCATTTATTTGATTATATAAACATGATTTTAATCAAATTAATTCGACTTTATGCATTGTTATTGAAAAAATTGATATTTCATTTAATAAATAAAATAAATTTAATTTGTGCAATGATCCTAACAGCTTGCACCTAAGTGCGACACATGTTTTCGGCATGCATTTGATCATATAAATACGATTTTAATCAAATAAATTCGACTTTATGCATTGTTTTGAAAAAATTGAAATTTCATTTAATAAATAAAATAAATTTAATTTGTGCAATGATCCTAACAGCTTGCACCTAAGTGCGACACATGTTTTCGGCATGCATTTGATCATATAAACACGATTTCAATCAAATAAATTCGACTTTATGCATTGTTTTGAAAAAATTGAAATTTCATTTAATAAATAAAATAAATTTAATTTTCGCAATGATCCCAATAGCTTGCACCTAAGTGCGACAAATGTTTTCGGCATGCATTTGATCATATAAACACGATTTCAATCAAATTAATTCGACTTTATCCATTGTTATTGAAAAAATTGAAATTTCATTTAATAAATAAAATAAATTTAATTTGTGCAATGATCCTAACAGCTTGCACCTAAGTGCGACATATGTTTTCGGCATTCATTTGATCATATAAACACGATTTCAATCAAATTAGTTCGACTTTATTCATTGTTATTGAAAGAATTTAAATTTCATTTAATAAATAAAATAAATTTAATTTTTGCAATGATTCTAACAGCTTGCACCTAAGTGCGACACATGTTTTCGGCTTGCATTTGATTAAATAAACACGATTTAAATTAAATATATCCGACTTTATGCATTGTTATTGAAAAAATTGAAATTTCATTTAATAAATAAAATAAATTTAATTTTCGCAATGATCCCAATAGCTTGCACCTAAGTGCGACACATGTTTTCGGCATGCATTTGCTCATTTAAACACGATTTTAATCAAATAAATTCGACTTTATGCATTGTTATTGAAAAAATCTGAAATTTCATTTAATAAATAAAATAAATTTAATTTTCGCAATGATCCCTATTGCTTGCACCTAAGTGCGACACATGTTTTCGGCATGCATTTGATCATATAAACACGATTTCAATCTAATTAATTCGACTTTATGCATTGTTATTGAAAAAATTTAAATTTCATTTAATAAATAAAATAAATTTAATTTGTGCAATGATCCCAACAGCTTGCACCTAAGTGTGACACATGTTTTTGGCATGCATTTGATCATATAAACACGATTTCAATCAAATATATCCGACTTTATGCATTGTTATTGAAAAAATAGAAATTTCATTTAATAAATAAATTAAATTTAATTTTTGCAATGATCCTAATAGCTTGCACCTAAGTGTGACACATGTTTTATGCATGGATTTTATCATTTAAATACGATTTTAATCAAATATATCCGACTTTATGCATTGTTATTGAAAAAATAGAAATTACATTTATTAAATAAAATAAATTTAATTTGTGCAATGATCCCAACAGCCTGCACCTAAGTGTGACACATGTTTTCGGCATGCATTTAATCATCTTAACACGATTTCAATCAAATTAATCCGACTTTATGCATTGTTATTCAAAAAATTGAAATTTCATTTGATAAATAAAATAAATTTAATTTTTGCAATGATCTTAATAGCTTGCACCTTAGTGCGACACATGTTTTCGGCATTTATCTGATCATATAAACATGATTTTAATCAAAAGAATTCGACTTTATGCATTGTTTTTGAAAAAATTGGAATTTCATTTAATAAATAAAATAAATTTAATTTTTGCAATGATCCTAATAGCTTGCACCTTAGTGCGACACATGTTTTCGGCATTTATTTGATCATATAAACATGATTTTAATCAAATTAATTCGACTTTATGCATTGTTATTGAAAAAATTGATATTTCATTTAATAAATAAAATAAATTTAATTTTTGCAATGATCCTAACAGCTTGAACCTAAGTGCGACACATGTTTTCGACATGCATTTGATCATATAAACACGATTTCAATTAAATTAATTCGACTTTATGCATTGTTATTGAAAAAATTGAAATTTCATTTAATAAATAAAATAAATTTAATTTGTGCAATGATCCTAACAGCTTGCACTTAAGTGCGACACATGTTTTCGGTATGCATTTGATCATATAAACACGATTTCAATCAAATAAATTCGACTTTATGCACTGTTATTGAGAAAATTGAAATTTCATCCAATAAATAATATAAATTTAATTTGTGCAATGATCCTAACAGCTTGCACCTAAGTGCGACACATGCTTTCGGCATGCATTTGATCATATAAACACGATTTCAATCAAATAAATTCGACTTTATGCATTGTTTTGAAAAAATTGAAATTTCATTTAATAAATAAAATAAATTTAATTTTCGCAATGATCCCAATAGCTTGCACCTAAGTGCGACAAATGTTTTCGGCATGCATTTGATCATATAAACACGATTTCAATCAAATTAATTCGACTTTATGCATTGTTATTGAAAAAATTGAAATTTCATTTAATAAATAAAATAAATTTAATTTGTGCAATGATCCTAACAGCTTGCACCTAAGTGCGACACATGTTTTCGGCATGCATTTGATCATATAAACACGATTTCAATCAAATTAGTTCGACTTTATTTAATGTTATTGAAAAAATTTAAATTTCATTTAATAAATAAAATAAATTTAATTTTTACAATGATTCTAACAGCTTGCACCTAAGTGCGACACATGTTTTCGGCTTGCATTTGATTAAATAAACACGATTTAAATTAAATATATCCGACTTTATGCATTGTTATTGAAAAAATTGAAATTTCATTTAATACATAAAATAAATTTAATTTTCGCAATGATCCCAATAGCTTGCACCTAAGTGCGACACATGTTTTCGGCATGCATTTGCTCATTTAAACACGATTTTAATCAAATAAATTCGACTTTATGCATTGTTATTAAAAAAATCTGAAATTTCATTTAATAAATAAAATAAATTCAATTTTTGCAATGATCCCTATTGCTTGCACCTAAGTGCGACACATGTTTTCGGCATGCATTTGATCATATAAACACGATTTCAATCTAATTAATTCGACTTTATGCATTGTTATTGAAAAAAATTAAATTTCATTTAATAAATAAAATAAATTTAATTTGTGCAATGATCCCAACAGCTTGCACCTAAGTGCGACACATGTTTTCGGCTTGCATTTGATTAAATAAACACGATTTAAATTAAATATATCCGACTTTATGCATTGTTATTGAAAAAATTGAAATTTCATTTAATACATAAAATAAATTTAATTTTCGCAATGATCCCAATAGCTTGCACCTAAGTGCGACACATGTTTTCAGCATGCATTTGATTATTTAAACTTGATTTCAATCAAATAAATTCGACTTTATGCATTGTTATTGAAAAAATTGAAATTTCATTTGATAAATAAAATAAATTTAATTTTTGCAATGATCCTAATAGCGTGCACCTAAGTGTGACACATGTTTTCGGCATGCATTTAATCATCTTAACACGATTTCAATCAAATTAATTCGACTTTATGCATTGTTATTGAAAAAATTGAAATTTCATTTAATAAATAAAATAAATTTAATTTTTGCAATGATCCTAATAGCCTACACCTAAGTGTGACACATGTTTTAGGCATGCATTTGATCATATAAACACGATATCAATCAAATATATCCGACTTTATGCATTGTTACTGAAAAAATAGAAATTTCATTTAATAAATAAAATAAATTTAATTTTCGCAATGATCCCAATAGCTTGCACCTAAGTGCGACACATGTTTTCAGCATGCATTTGATTATTTAAACTTGATTTCAATCAAATTAATTCGACTTTATGCATTGTTATTGAAAAAATTGAAATTTCATTCAATAAATAAAATAAATTTAATTTTTACAATGATCCTAATAGCTTGCACCTAAGTGTGACACATGTTTTTGGCGTGCATTTGATCAAATAAACACGATTTCAATCAAATAAATTCGACTTTATGCATTGTTATTGAAAAAAATGAAATTCCATTTAATAAATAAAATAAATTTAATTTTTGCAATGATCCTAACAGCTTGCACCTGAGTGCGACACATGTTGTTGGCATGCATTTGATCATTTAAACTTGATTTCAATCAAATAAATTTGACTTTATGCATTGTTATTGAAAAAATTGAAATTTCATTCAATAAATAAAATAAATTTAATTTTTGCAATGATCCTGATAGTTTGCACCTAAGTGTGACACATGTTTTTGGCATGCATTTGATCATATAAACACGATTTCAATCAAATAAATTCGACTTTATGCATTGTTATTGAAAAAATTGAAATTTCATTTAATAAATAAAACAAAATTTAATTTTTGCAGTGATCCTAATAGCTTGCACCTAAGTCCGACACATGTTTTCGGCATGCATTTGATCATATAAACACGATTTTAATCAAATAAATACGACTTTATGCATTGTTATTAAAAAACTTTAAATTCCATTTAATAATTAAAATATATTTAATTTTTGCAATGATCCTAATGGCTTGCACCTAAGTGCGACAAATGTTTTCGGCATGCATTTGATCATATAAACACGATTTCAATCAAATAAATTCGACTTAATGCATTGTTATTGAAAAAATTGAAATTTCATTTAATAAATAAAATAAATTTAATTTTTGCAATGATCCTGATAGCTTGCACCTAAGTGTGACACATGTTTTCGGCATGCATTTGATCATATAAACACGATTTTAATCAAATATTTCCGACTTTATGCATTGTTATTGAAAAAATTGAAATTTCATTTAATAAATAAAATAATTTTAATTTTTGCAATGATCCTAACAGCTTGCACCTAAGTGCGACACATGTTTTCGGCATGCATTTGATCATGTAAACACGATTTCAATAAATTAATTCGACTTTATGCATTGTTATTGAAAAAATTGAAATTTCATTTAATAAATAAAATAAATTTAATTTTTGCAATGATCCCAATAGCTTGCACCTAAGTGCGACACATGTTTTCGACATGCATTAGATCATATAAACACGATTTCAATCAAATTAATAAGACTTTATGCATTGTTATTGAAAAAATTGAAATTCCATTTAATAAATAAAATAAATTTAATTTTTGCAATGATCCTAATAGCTTGCACCTAAGTGTGACACATGTTTTCAGCATGCATTTGATTTTTTAAACCTGATTTCAATCAAATAAATTCGACTTTATGGATTGTTATTGAAAAAATTGAAATTTCATTTAATATATAAAATAAATTTAATTTTTGCAAGGATCCTAGTAGCTTGCACCTAAGTGTGACACATGTTTTCGGAATGCATTTGATCAAATAAATACGATTTCAATCAAATAAATTCGACTTTATGCATTGTTTTTGAAAAAATTGACATTTCTTTTAATAAATAAATTACTTTTAATTTTTGCAATAATCCTAATAGCTTGCACCTAAGTGCGACACATGTTTTGGGCATGGATTTAATCAAAGAAATACGATTTTAATCAAATAAATTCGACTTTATGCATTGTTATTGAAAAAATTGAAATTCCATTTAATTAATAAAATAAATTTAATTTTTGCAATGATCCTAATAGCTTGCACCTAAGTGTGACACATGTTTTCGGCATGCATTTGGTCATTTAAACACGATTTTAATCAAATAAATTTGACTTTATGCATTGTTATTGAAAAAATCTGAAATTTCATTTAATAAATAAAGTAAATTTAATTTTTGCAATGATCCTAACAGCTTGCACCTAAGTGTGACACATGTTTTCGGCATGCATTTAATTTTTTAAACTTGATTTTAATTAATTAAATTCGACTTTATGCATTGTTGTTGAAAAAATTGAAATTTCATTTAATAAATAAAATAAATTTAATTTTTGCAATCATCCATATAGCTTGCAGCTAAGTGCGACACATGTTTTCGGCATGCATTAGGTCATTTAAACACGATTTTAGACAAATAAATTCGACTTTATGCATTGTTATTGAAAAAATCTGAAATTTCATTTAATAAATAAAATAAATTTAATTTTCGCAATGATCCCAATAGCTTGCACCTAAGTGCGACACATGTTTTCGGCATGCATTTGATCATATAAACACGATTTCAATCTAATTAATACGACTTTATGCATTGTTATTGAAAAAATTTAAATTTCATTTAATAAATAAAATAAATTTAATTAGTGCAATGATCCCAACAGCTTGCACCTAAGTGCGACACATGTTTTCGGCATGCATTTGATCATATAAACACGATTTCAATCACATATATCCGACTTTATGCATTGTTATTGAAAAAATAGAAATTTCATTTAATAAATAAAATAAATTTAATTTTTGCAATGATCCTAATAGCTTGCACCTAAGTGTGACACATGTTTTATGCATGGATTTTATCATTTAAATACGATTTCAATCAAATATATCCGACTTTATGCATTGTTATTGAAAAAATAGAAATTTCATTTATTAAATAAAATAAATTTAAATAAAACAGTTTCTTTGTTAATATCACACTTTATTGTTTAGTGACTCGAGTTTCGATCATAAGCTGATCATTTTCAAACTTAAAGTAAATTAAACATCATAACCAACATCATTCTAAATTCCGAAATGGGAAAAAAACACATACAGTTCTGGTACAGATACGTAGACGACATTCTAGCCGGCTTCACCGGAACAGACAGACAATTAAATAACTTCTTAAATTTCATAAACACAATACACCCAAAGATTAAATTCACAGTAGAAACGGAACAAAACAAAAATATTAAATTTCTTGACCTTTCAATTACAAATATTGACAAACAATTTAATTTTGAAATATATAGAAAACCAACTTTCACCGACTCACTAATACCATCCAACTCAAGACACCCCCTCAATCACAAACTAGCTGCATTTAACTCAATGATCCATAGAGCACTTACGTTACCCTTATCAGCAACCAGCTATAAGAACGAAATACAAACGATTTACAGCTTAGCACATAATAATGGCTATACAAACAAAACAATAGATAACTTAATTAAAAGACAACGTAACAATAACCTCAGTAAAACTTTATACGCAGGGCCAAAAATAGATAATAAAACTTACAGGTCATTAACATTTTTTGGTGAAGTTAGCCAAAAAATACGCAATATTCTAAAAAAACATGATATCAATGTAGCATTTAAAACAACGAACCAAATTTGTAACTCTATTTTTAATTCCAAAACTCCGATAGATAAATTAGAAAGATCAGGCATTTATAAACTAACATGCAAAGATTGTAAAGGAGTGTACATAGGGCAATCTGGTCGTAACTTTAAAATCAGATTAAAAGAACATTTAAGATCCTTCCGATTACACCAAAATAATTCAACATTCGCGAACCACCTAATTGAGAACCGACATACTTTTGAAGATGATGTACTTGAAATAATCCACTTCGCAGAAAAAGGCCCGAAAATGGACCTACTCGAATCCCTAGAAATCCACAAAGCGAAGCGTAATCCGGACTTCCCCATAATTAACGACCAGGTCGACCTAGTATTCTCCTCCTTATTCCATTCCGCATAAATACGTGTGTTTATTGTAATTTAATTTACTTTAAGTTTGAAAATGATCAGCTTATGATCGAAACTCGAGTCACTAAACAATAAAGTGTGATATTAACAAAGAAACTGTTTTATTTAAAGTTCCAAAATGTATCACGAAGTTAACGCCTCAACCATCAATCAATTAAAATAAATTTAATTTGTGCAATGATCCCAACAGCTTGCACCTAAGTGCGACACATGATTTCGGCATGCATTTGATCATATAAACACGAATTCAATCAAATATATCCAACTTTATGCATTGTTATTGAAAAAATAGAAATTTCATTTAATAAATAAAATAAATTTAATTTGTGCAATGATCCCAACAGCTTGCACCTAAGTGCGACACAAGTTTTCGGCATGCATTTGATCATATAAACACGATTTCAATCAAATATATCCAACTTTATGCATTGTTATTGAAAAAATAGAAATTTCATTTAATAAATAAAATAAATTTAATTTGTGCAATGATCCCAACAGCTTGCACCTAAGTGCGACACATGTTTTAGGCATGCATTTGATCATCTTAACACGATTTCAATCAACATAATTCGACTTTATGCATTGTTATTCAAAAAATTGAAATTTCATTTGATAAATAAAATAAATTTAATTTTTGCAATGATCTTAATAGCTTGCACCTTAATGCGACACATGTTTTCGGCATTTATCTGATCATATAAACATGATTTTAATCAAAAGAATTCGACTTTATGCATTGTTATTGAAAAAATTGGAATTTCATTTAATAAATAAAATAAATTTAATTTTTGCAATGATCCTAATAGCTTGCACCTAAGTATGACACATGTTTTATGCATGGATTTTATCATTTAAATACGATTTAAATCAAATATATCCGATTTTATGCATTGTTATTGAAAAAATAGAAATTACATTTATTAAATAAAATAAATTTAATTTGTGCAATGATCCCAACAGCCTGCACCTAAGTGTGACACATGTTTTCGGCATGCATTTGATCATCTTAACACGATTTCCATCAAATTAATCCGACTTTATGCATTGTTATTCAGAAAATTGAAATTTCATTTGATAAATAAAATAAATTTAATTTTTGCAATGATCTTAATAGCTTGCACCTTAGTGCGACACATGTTTTCGGCATTTATCTGATCATATAAACATGATTTTAATCAAAAGAATTCGACTTTATGCATTGTTTTTGAAAAAATTGGAATTTCATTTAATAAATAAAATAAATTTAATTTTTGCAATGATCCTAATAGCTTGCACCTAAGTGCGACACATGTTTTCGACATTTATTTGATCATATAAACATGATTTTAATCAAATTAATTCGACTTTATGCATTGTTATTGAAAAAATTGATATTTCATTTTATAAATAAAATAAATTTAATTTTTGCAATGATCCTAACAGCTTGAACCTAAGTGCGACACATGTTTTCGGCATGCATTTGATCATATAAACACGATTTCAATTAAATTAATTCGACTTTATGCATTGTTATTGAAAAAATTGAAATTTCATTTAATAAATAAAATAAATTTAATTTGTGCAATGATCCTAACAGCTTGCACCTAAGTGCGACACATGTTTTCGGTATGCATTTGATCATATAAACACGATTTCAATCAAATAAATTCGACTTTATGCACTGTTATTGAGAAAATTGAAATTTCATCCAATAAATAAAATAAATTTAATTTGTGCAATGATCCTAACAGCTTGCACCTAAGTGCGACACATGTTTTCGGCATGCATTTGATCATATAAACACGATTTCAATCAAATAAATTCGACTTTATGCATTGTTTTGAAAAAATTGAAATTTCATTTAATAAATAAAATAAATTTAATTTTCGCAATGATCCCAATAGCTTGCACCTAAGTGCGACAAATGTTTTCGGCATGCATTTGATCATATAAACACGATTTCAATCAAATTAATTCGACTTTATGCATTGTTATTGAAAAAATTGAAATTTCATTTAATAAATAAAATAAATTTAATTTGTGCAATGATCCTAACAGCTTGCACCTAAGTGCGACGCATGTTTTCGGCATGCATTTGATCATATAAACACGATTTCAATCAAATTAGTTCGACTTTATTTAATGTTATTGAAAAAATTTAAATTTCATTTAATAAATAAAATAAATTTAATTTTTGCAATGATTCTAACAGCTTGCACCTAAGTCCGACACATGTTTTCGGCTTGCATTTGATTAAATAAACACGATTTGAATTAAATATATCCGACTTTATGCATTGTTATTGAAAAAATTGAAATTTCATTTAATACATAAAATAAATTTAATTTTCGCAATGATCCTTATAGCTTGCACCTAAGTGCGACACATGTTTTCGGCATGCATTTGATCATATAAACACGATTTCAATCAAATAAATTCAACTTTATTCTTTGTTTTTGAAAAAATTGAAATTTCATTCAATAAATAAATTAAATTTAATTTTTGCAATGATCCTAATGGCTTGCACCTAAGTGCGACACATGTTTTCGGCATTCATTTGATTTTATAAACACGATTTTAATTAAATTAATTCGAGTTTATACATTGTTATTGAAAAAATTGAAATTTCATTTAATAAATAAAATAAATTTAATTTTTGCAATGATTCTAACAGCTTGCACCTAAGTGCGACACATGTTTTCGGCTTGCATTTGATTATATAAACACGATTTAAATTAAATATATCCGACTTTATGCATTGTTATTGAAAAAATTGAAATTTCATTTAATAAATAAAATAAATTTAATTTTCGCAATGATCCCAATAGCTTGCACCTAAGTGCGACACATGTTTTCGGCATGCATTTGGTCATTTAAACACGATTCTAATCAAATAAATTCGACTTTATGCATTGTTATTGAAAAAATCTGAAATTTCATTTAATAAATAAAATAAATTTAATTTTCGCAATGATCCCTATTGCTTGCACCTAAGTGCGACACATGTTTTCGGCATGCATTTGATCATATAAATACGATTTCAATCTAATTAATTCGACTTTATGCATTGTTTTTGAAAAAATTTAAATTTCATTTAATAAATAAAATAAATTTAATTTGTGCAATGATCCCAACAGCTTGCACCTAAGTGCGACACATGTTTTCGGCATGCATTTGATCATATAAACACGATTTCAATCAAATATATCCGACTTTATGCATTGTTATTGAAAAAATAGAAATTTCATTTAATAAATAAAATAAATTTAATTTTTGCAATGATCCTAATAGCTTGCACCTAAGTGTGACACATGTTTTATGCATGGATTTTATCATTTAAATACGATTTCAATCAATTATATCCGACTTTATGCATTGTTATTGAAAAAATAGAAATTTCATTTATTAAATCAAATAAATTTAATTTGTGCAATGATCCCAACAGCTTGCACCTAAGTGCGACACTTGTTTTCGGCATGCATTTGATCATATAAACACGATTTCAATCAAATATATCCGACTTTATGCATTGTTATTGAAAAAATAGAAATTTCATTTAATAAATAGAATAAATTTAATTTGTGCAATGATCCCAACAGCTTGCACCTAAGTGCGACACATGTTTTCGGCATGCATTTGATCATATAAACACGATTTCAATCAAATATATCCGACTTTATGCATTGTTATTGAAAAAATAGAAATTTCATTTAATATATAAAATAAATTTAATTTTTGCAATGATCCTTATGGCTTGCACTTAAGTGCGACACATGTTTTAGGCATGCATTTGATCATCTTAACACGATTTCAATCAACATAATTCGACTTTATGCATTGTTATTCAAAAAATTGAAATTTCATTTAATAAATAAAATAAATTTAATTTTTGCAATGATCCTAATAGCTTGCACCTAAGTGCGACACATGTTTTATGCATGGATTTTATCATTTAAATACGATTTTAATCAAATATATCCGACTTTATGCATTGTTATTGAAAAATTAGAAATTTCATTTATTAAATAGAATAAATTTAATTTTCGCAATGATCCCATTAGCTTGCACCTAAGTGCGACACATGTTTTCGGCATTTATTTGATCATATAAACATGATTTTAATCAAATTAATTCGACTTTATGCATTGTTATTGAAAAAATTGATATTTCATTTAATAAATAAAATAAATTTAATTTTTGCAATGATCCTAACAGCTTGCACCTAAGTGCGACACATGTTTTCGGCATGCATTTGGTCATTTAAACACGATTTTAATCAAATAAATTTGACTTTATGCATTGTTATTGAAAAAATCTGAAATTTCATTTAATAAATAAAGTAAATTTAATTTTTGCAATGATCCTAACAGCTTGCACCTAAGTGTGACACATGTTTTCGGCATGCATTTAATTTTTTAAACTTGATTTTAATTAATTAAATTCGACTTTATGCATTGTTGTTGAAAAAATTGAAATTTCATTTAATAAATAAAATAAATTTAATTTTTGCAATCATCCATATAGCTTGCAGCTAAGTGCGACACATGTTTTCGGCATGCATTAGGTCATTTAAACACGATTTTAGACAAATAAATTCGACTTTATGCATTGTTATTGAAAAAATCTGAAATTTCATTTAATAAATAAAATAAATTTAATTTTCGCAATGATCCCTATTGCTTGCACCTAAGTGCGCCAAATGTTTTCGGCATGCATTTGATCATATAAACACGATTTCAATCAAATAAATTCGACTTTATGCATTGTTATTGAGAATATTGAAATTTCATCCAATAAATAAAATAAATTTAATTTGTGCAATGATCCTAACAGCTTGCACCTAAGTGCGACACATGTTTTCGGCATGCATTTGATCATATAAACACGATTTCAATCAAATAAATTCGACTTTAAGCATTGTTTTGAAAAAATTGAAATTTCATTTAATAAATAAAATAAATTTAATTTTCGCAATGATCCCAATAGCTTGCACCTAAGTGCGACAAATGTTTTCGGCATGCATTTAATCATATAAACACGATTTCAATCAAATTAATTCGACTTTATGCATTGTTATTGAAAAAATTGAAATTTCATTTAATAAATAAAATAAATTTAATTTTTGCAATGATTCTAACAGCTTGCACCTAAGTGCGACACATGTTTTCGGCTTGCATTTGATTATATAAACACGATTTAAATTAAATATATCCGACTTTATGCATTGTTATTGAAAAAATTGAAATTTCATTTAATAAATAAAATAAATTTAATTTTCGCAATGATCCCAATAGCTTGCACCTAAGTGCGACACATGTTTTCGGCATGCATTTGGTCATTTAAACACGATTTTAATCAAATAAATTCGACTTTATGCATTGTTATTGAAAAAATCTGAAATTTCATTTAATAAATAAAATAAATTTAATTTTCGCAATGATCCCAATAGCTTGCACCTAAGTGCGACACATGTTTTCGGCATGCATTTGATCATATAAACACGATTTCAATCTAATTAATACGACTTTATGCATTGTTATTGAAAAAATTTAAATTTCATTTAATAAATAAAATAAATTTAATTAGTGCAATGATCCCAACAGCTTGCACCTAAGTGCGACACATGTTTTCGGCATGCATTTGATCATATAAACACGATTTCAATCACATATATCCGACTTTATGCATTGTTATTGAAAAAATAGAAATTTCATTTAATAAATAAAATAAATTTAATTTTTGCAATGATCCTAATAGCTTGCACCTAAGTGTGACACATGTTTTATGCATGGATTTTATCATTTAAATACGATTTCAATCAAATATATCCGACTTTATGCATTGTTATTGAAAAAATAGAAATTTCATTTATTAAATAAAATAAATTTAATTTGTGCAATGATCCCAACAGCTTGCACCTAAGTGCGACACATGATTTCGGCATGCATTTGATCATATAAACACGAATTCAATCAAATATATCCAACTTTATGCATTGTTATTGAAAAAATAGAAATTTCATTTAATAAATAAAATAAATTTAATTTGTGCAATGATCCCAACAGCTTGCACCTAAGTGCGACACAAGTTTTCGGCATGCATTTGATCATATAAACACGATTTCAATCAAATATATCCAACTTTATGCATTGTTATTGAAAAAATAGAAATTTCATTTAATAAATAAAATAAATTTAATTTGTGCAATGATCCCAACAGCTTGCACCTAAGTGCGACACATGTTTTAGGCATGCATTTGATCATCTTAACACGATTTCAATCAACATAATTCGACTTTATGCATTGTTATTCAAAAAATTGAAATTTCATTTGATAAATAAAATAAATTTAATTTTTGCAATGATCTTAATAGCTTGCACCTTAGTGCGACACATGTTTTCGGCATTTATCTAAACATATAAACATGATTTTAATCAAAAGAATTCGACTTTATGCATTGTTATTGAAAAAATTGGAATTTCATTTAATAAATAAAATAAATTTAATTTTTGCAATGATCCTAATAGCTTGCACCTAAGTGTGACACATGTTTTATGCATGGATTTTATCATTTAAATACGATTTAAATCAAATATATCCGACTTTATGCATTGTTATTGAAAAAATAGAAATTACATTTATTAAATAAAATAAATTTAATTTGTGCAATGATCCCAACAGCCTGCACCTAAGTGTGACACATGTTTTCGGCATGCATTTGATCATCTTAACACGATTTCAATCAAATTAATCCGACTTTATGCATTGTTATTCAGAAAATTGAAATTTCATTTGATAAATAAAATAAATTTAATTTTTGCAATGATCTTAATAGCTTGCACCTTAGTGCGACACATGTTTTCGGCATTTATCTGATCATATAAACATGATTTTAATCAAAAGAATTCGACTTTATGCATTGTTTTTGAAAAAATTGGAATTTCATTTAATAAATAAAATAAATTTAATTTTTGCAATGATCCTAATAGCTTGCACCTAAGTGCGACACATGTTTTCGACATTTATTTGATCATATAAACATGATTTTAATCAAATTAATTCGACTTTATGCATTGTTATTGAAAAAATTTATATTTCATTTTATAAATAAAATAAATTTAATTTTTGCAATGATCCTAACAGCTTGAACCTAAGTGCGACACATGTTTTCGGCATGCATTTGATCATATAAACACGATTTCAATTAAATTAATTCGACTTTATGCATTGTTATTGAAAAAATTGAAGTTTCATTTAATAAATAAAATAAATTTAATTTGTGCAATGATCCTAACAGCTTGCACCTAAGTGCGACACATGTTTTCGGTATGCATTTGATCATATAAACACGATTTCAATCAAATAAATTCGACTTTATGCACTGTTATTGAGAAAATTGAAATTTCATCCAATAAATAAAATAAATTTAATTTGTGCAATGATCCTAACAGCTTGCACCTAAGTGCGACACATGTTTTCGGCATGCATTTGATCATATAAACACGATTTCAATCAAATAAATTCGACTTTATGCATTGTTTTGAAAAAATTGAAATTTCATTTAATAAATAAAATAAATTTAATTTTCGCAATGATCCCAATAGCTTGCACCTAAGTGCGACAAATGTTTTCGGCATGCATTTGATCATATAAACACGATTTCAATCAAATTAATTCGACTTTATGCATTGTTATTGAAAAAATTGAAATTTCATTTAATAAATAAAATAAATTTAATTTGTGCAATGATCCTAACAGCTTGCACCTAAGTGCGACGCATGTTTTCGGCATGCATTTGATCATATAAACACGATTTCAATCAAATTAGTTCGACTTTATTTAATGTTATTGAAAAAATTTAAATTTCATTTAATAAATAAAATATATTTAATTTTTGCAATGATTCTAACAGCTTGCACCTAAGTCCGACACATGTTTTCGGCTTGCATTTGATTAAATAAACACGATTTCAATCAAATTAATTCGACTTTATGCATTGTTATTGAAAAAATTGAAATTTCATTTAATAAATAAAATAAATTTAATTTGTGCAATGATCCCAATAGCTTGCACCTAAGTGCGACAAATGTTTTCGGCATGCATTTGATCATATAAACACGATTTCAATCAAATTAATTCGACTTTATGCATTGTTATTGAAAAAATTGAAATTTCATTTAATAAATAAAATAAATTTAATTTGTGCAATGATTCTAACAGCTTGCACCTAAGTGCGACGCATGTTTTCGGCATGCATTTGATCATATAAACACGATTTCAATCAAATTAATTCGACTTTATGCATTGTTATTGAAAAAATTGAAATTTCATTTAATAAATAAAATAAATTTAATTTGTGCAATGATCCTAACAGCTTGCACCTAAGTGCGACAAATGTTTTCGGCATGCATTTGATCATATAAACACGATTTCAATCAAATTAATTCGACTTTATGCATTGTTATTGAAAAAATTGAAATTTCATTTAATACATAAAATAAATTTAATTTTCGCAATGATCCTTATAGCTTGCACCTAAGTGCGACACATGTTTTCGGCATGCATTTGATCATATAAACACGATTTCAATCAAATAAATTCAACTTTATCCTTTGTTTTTGAAAAAATTGAAATTTCATTCAATAAATAAATTAAATTTAATTTTTGCAATGATCCTAATGGCTTGCACCTAAGTGCGACACATGTTTTCGGCATTCATTTGATTTTATAAACACGATTTTAATTAAATTAATTCGAGTTTATACATTGTTATTGAAAAAATTGAAATTTCATTTAATAAATAAAATAAATTTAATTTTTGCAATGATTCTAAAAGCTTGCACCTAAGTGCGACACATGTTTTCGGCTTGCATTTGATTATATAAACACGATTTAAATTAAATATATCCGACTTTATGCATTGTTATTGAAAAAATTGAAATTTCATTTAATAAATAAAATAAATTTAATTTTCGCAATGATCCCAATAGCTTGCACCTAAGTGCGACACATGTTTTCGGCATGCATTTGATCATATAAATACGATTTCAATCTAATTAATTCGACTTTATGCATTGTTTTTGAAAAAATTTAAATTTCATTTAATAAATAAAATAAATTTAATTTGTGCAATGATCCTAACAGCTTGCACCTAAGTGCGACAAATGTTTTCGGCATGCATTTGATCATATAAACACGATTTCAATCAAATTAATTCGACTTTATGCATTGTTTTGAAAAAATTGAAATTTCATTTAATAAATAAAATAAATTTAATTTTCGCAATGATCCCAATAGCTTGCACCTAAGTGCGACAAATGTTTTCGGCATGCATTTGATCATATAAACACGATTTCAATCAAATTAATTCGACTTTATGCATTGTTATTGAAAAAATTGAAATTTCATTTAATAAATAAAATAAATTTAATTTGTGCAATGATCCTAACAGCTTGCACCTAAGTGCGACGCATGTTTTCGGCATGCATTTGATCATATAAACACGATTTCAATCAAATTAGTTCGACTTTATTTAATGTTATTGAAAAAATTTAAATTTCATTTAATAAATAAAATAAATTTAATTTTTGCAATGATTCTAACAGCTTGCACCTAAGTCCGACACATGTTTTCGGCTTGCATTTGATTAAATAAACACGATTTGAATTAAATATATCCGACTTTATGCATTGTTATTGAAAAAATTGAAATTTCATTTAATACATAAAATAAATTTAATTTTCGCAATGATCCTTATAGCTTGCACCTAAGTGCGACACATGTTTTCGGCATGCATTTGATCATATAAACACGATTTCAATCAAATAAATTCAACTTTATCCTTTGTTTTTGAAAAAATTGAAATTTCATTCAATAAATAAATTAAATTTAATTTTTGCAATGATCCTAATGGCTTGCACCTAAGTGCGACACATGTTTTCGGCATTCATTTGATTTTATAAACACGATTTTAATTAAATTAATTCGAGTTTATACATTGTTATTGAAAAAATTGAAATTTCATTTAATAAATAAAATAAATTTAATTTTTGCAATGATTCTAACAGCTTGCACCTAAGTGCGACACATGTTTTCGGCTTGCATTTGATTATATAAACACGATTTAAATTAAATATATCCGACTTTATGCATTGTTATTGAAAAAATTGAAATTTCATTTAATAAATAAAATAAATTTAATTTTCGCAATGATCCCAATAGCTTGCACCTAAGTGCGACACATGTTTTCGGCATGCATTTGGTCATTTAAACACGATTCTAATCAAATAAATTCGACTTTATGCATTGTTATTGAAAAAATCTGAAATTTCATTTAATAAATAAAATAAATTTAATTTTCGCAATGATCCCTATTGCTTGCACCTAAGTGCGACACATGTTTTCGGCATGCATTTGATCATATAAATACGATTTCAATCTAATTAATTCGACTTTATGCATTGTTATTGAAAAAATTTAAATTTCATTTAATAAATAAAATAAATTTAATTTGTGCAATGATCCCAACAGCTTGCACCTAAGTGCGACACATGTTTTCGGCATGCATTTGATCATATAAACACGATTTCAATCAAATATATCCGACTTTATGCATTGTTATTGAAAAAATAGAAATTTCATTTAATAAATAAAATAAATTTAATTTTTGCAATGATCCTAATAGCTTGCACCTAAGTGTGACACATGTTTTATGCATGGATTTTATCATTTAAATACGATTTCAATCAATTATATCCGACTTTATGCATTGTTATTGAAAAAATAGAAATTTCATTTATTAAATCAAATAAATTTAATTTGTGCAATGATCCCAACAGCTTGCACCTAAGTGCGACACTTGTTTTCGGCATGCATTTGATCATATAGACACGATTTCAATCAAATATATCCGACTTTATGCATTGTTATTGAAAAAATAGAAATTTCATTTAATAAATAGAATAAATTTAATTTGTGCAATGATCCCAACAGCTTGCACCTAAGTGCGACACATGTTTTCGGCATGCATTTGATCATATAAACACGATTTCAATCAAATATATCCGACTTTATGCATTGTTATTGAAAAAATAGAAATTTCATTTAATATATAAAATAAATTTAATTTTTGCAATGATCCTTATGGCTTGCACTTAAGTGCGACACATGTTTTAGGCATGCATTTGATCATCTTAACACGATTTCAATCAACATAATTCGACTTTATGCATTGTTATTCAAAAAATTGAAATTTCATTTAATAAATAAAATAAATTTAATTTTTGCAATGATCCTAATAGCTTGCACCTAAGTGCGACACATGTTTTATGCATGGATTTTATCATTTAAATACGATTTTAATCAAATATATCCGACTTTATGCATTGTTATTGAAAAATTAGAAATTTCATTTATTAAATAGAATAAATTTAATTTTCGCAATGATCCCATTAGCTTGCACCTAAGTGCGACACATGTTTTCGGCATTTATTTGATCATATAAACATGATTTTAATCAAATTAATTCGACTTTATGCATTGTTATTGAAAAAATTGATATTTCATTTAATAAATAAAATAAATTTAATTTTTGCAATGATCCTAACAGCTTGCACCTAAGTGCGACACATGTTTTCGGCATGCATTTGGTCATTTAAACACGATTTTAATCAAATAAATTTGACTTTATGCATTGTTATTGAAAAAATCTGAAATTTCATTTAATAAATAAAGTAAATTTAATTTTTGCAATGATCCTAACAGCTTGCACCTAAGTGTGACACATGTTTTCGGCATGCATTTAATTTTTAAACTTGATTTTAATTAATTAAATTCGACTTTATGCATTGTTGTTGAAAAAATTGAAATTTCATTTAATAAATAAAATAAATTTAATTTTTGCAATCATCCATATAGCTTGCAGCTAAGTGCGACACATGTTTTCGGCATGCATTAGGTCATTTAAACACGATTTTAGACAAATAAATTCGACTTTATGCATTGTTATTGAAAAAATCTGAAATTTCATTTAATAAATAAAATAAATTTAATTTTCGCAATGATCCCTATTGCTTGCACCTAAGTGCGCCAAATGTTTTCGGCATGCATTTGATCATATAAACACGATTTCAATCAAATAAATTCGACTTTATGCATTGTTATTGAGAATATTGAAATTTCATCCAATAAATAAAATAAATTTAATTTGTGCAATGATCCTAACAGCTTGCACCTAAGTGCGACACATGTTTTCGGCATGCATTTGATCATATAAACACGATTTCAATCAAATAAATTCGACTTTAAGCATTGTTTTGAAAAAATTGAAATTTCATTTAATAAATAAAATAAATTTAATTTTCGCAATGATCCCAATAGCTTGCACCTAAGTGCGACAAATGTTTTCGGCATGCATTTAATCATATAAACACGATTTCAATCAAATTAATTCGACTTTATGCATTGTTATTGAAAAAATTGAAATTTCATTTAATAAATAAAATAAATTTAATTTTTTGCAATGATTCTAACAGCTTGCACCTAAGTGCGACACATGTTTTCGGCTTGCATTTGATTATATAAACACGATTTAAATTAAATATATCCGACTTTATGCATTGTTATTGAAAAAATTGAAATTTCATTTAATAAATAAAATAAATTTAATTTTCGCAATGATCCCAATAGCTTGCACCTAAGTGCGACACATGTTTTCGGCATGCATTTGGTCATTTAAACACGATTTTAATCAAATAAATTCGACTTTATGCATTGTTATTGAAAAAATCTGAAATTTCATTTAATAAATAAAATAAATTTAATTTTCGCAATGATCCCAATAGCTTGCACCTAAGTGCGACACATGTTTTCGGCATGCATTTGATCATATAAACACGATTTCAATCTAATTAATACGACTTTATGCATTGTTATTGAAAAAATTTAAATTTCATTTAATAAATAAAATAAATTTAATTAGTGCAATGATCCCAACAGCTTGCACCTAAGTGCGACACATGTTTTCGGCATGCATTTGATCATATAAACACGATTTCAATCACATATATCCGACTTTATGCATTGTTATTGAAAAAATAGAAATTTCATTTAATAAATAAAATAAATTTAATTTTTGCAATGATCCTAATAGCTTGCACCTAAGTGTGACACATGTTTTATGCATGGATTTTATCATTTAAATACGATTTCAATCAAATATATCCGACTTTATGCATTGTTATTGAAAAAATAGAAATTTCATTTATTAAATAAAATAAATTTAATTTGTGCAATGATCCCAACAGCTTGCACCTAAGTGCGACACATGATTTCGGCATGCATTTGATCATATAAACACGAATTCAATCAAATATATCCAACTTTATGCATTGTTATTGAAAAAATAGAAATTTCATTTAATAAATAAAATAAATTTAATTTGTGCAATGATCCCAACAGCTTGCACCTAAGTGCGACACAAGTTTTCGGCATGCATTTGATCATATAAACACGATTTCAATCAAATATATCCAACTTTATGCATTGTTATTGAAAAAATAGAAATTTCATTTAATAAATAAAATAAATTTAATTTGTGCAATGATCCCAACAGCTTGCACCTAAGTGCGACACATGTTTTAGGCATGCATTTGATCATCTTAACACGATTTCAATCAACATAATTCGACTTTATGCATTGTTATTAAAAAAATTGAAATTTCATTTGATAAATAAAATAAATTTAATTTTTGCAATGATCTTAATAGCTTGCACCTTAATGCGACACATGTTTTCGGCATTTATCTGATCATATAAACATGATTTTAATCAAAAGAATTCGACTTTATGCATTGTTATTGAAAAAATTGGAATTTCATTTAATAAATAAAATAAATTTAATTTTTGCAATGATCCTAATAGCTTGCACCTAAGTGTGACACATGTTTTATGCATGGATTTTATCATTTAAATACGATTTAAATCAAATATATCCGACTTTATGCATTGTTATTGAAAAAATAGAAATTACATTTATTAAATAAAATAAATTTAATTTGTGCAATGATCCCAACAGCCTGCACCTAAGTGTGACACATGTTTTCGGCATGCATTTGATCATCTTAACACGATTTCAATCAAATTAATCCGACTTTATGCATTGTTATTCAGAAAATTGAAATTTCATTTGATAAATAAAATAAATTTAATTTTTGCAATGATCTTAATAGCTTGCACCTTAGTGCGACACATGTTTTCGGCATTTATCTGATCATATAAACATGATTTTAATCAAAAGAATTCGACTTTATGCATTGTTTTTGAAAAAATTGGAATTTCATTTAATAAATAAAATAAATTTAATTTTTGCAATGATCCTAATAGCTTGCACCTAAGTGCGACACATGTTTTCGACATTATTTGATCATATAAACATGATTTTAATCAAATTAATTCGACTTTATGCATTGTTATTGAAAAAATTTATATTTCATTTTTATAAATAAAATAAATTTAATTTTTGCAATGATCCTAACAGCTTGAACCTAAGTGCGACACATGTTTT